>BLSH010445687.1:329420-369579 GCA_018402905.1 Glandirana rugosa
TATATATATATATATATATATATTCTTTGAATATTTTATGCCATACAGATATATTGTAAGTTAAAGGCTATTGATCAAGTTGATGGAGATGAACACCGTGCTGCACTCTTTGTAGTTATTTTGTTAAATGCATTGTTAATCTGCATGAAATTGCATTATGTGACTACTTGAAGTGACAACATCAGGATTCTAGCTCACAGGATAAATTAGGAAAACCTCAGAAGTGTGTGGGATTTAGCTGATCCAAAGAACTTAGGTCTGTTTCACATGGAATTGAGCTTGTATAACAGTAGTGTGAACAGCAAGCTTTTATAAAACTTTCAGCAAGATTTGAGCAGCTTTGTCTAAGCCTTTAAGGCTCCCTTCAGCTCCTGTTTGGAAATGCATAGCTCCCAAATGACCTTGATTTCCAGGGACTGTCCCAGATTCAGAACAAAGTCCCTCTTTTCTCCTCATGTTGGTCTGTTCTATACAGATGTATATAAAATGCACTTTTTATCTTTCAAAAAGTGTTCCAAAGAGCTAAACTTTTCATCCTTCATTCAAATTTTAAATTGCTACATTTGTAAGTTTCAAAATCCAGTTTAAAGGAATAGTAGTGATAAAAAAAGCACTTGTTGGTTTAACTAATAATGTTTTTGTATATTTATAATTTAAGGGGGCATGGTAGGGGGTGCGTCTTATGCCTACATGCCAATGTTATATGATCCTTTCTAGAGTGGTGATTGACACTTTAAAGAGGCTACTAGCAGGATTCAGCAGGCTTTCAACAAATTTTAGGTAGTGCTGAAGCCTGCCAGCAGCTAGTTAAAAGTGAAAATCAGCACTCCCATTAGATATGGGTTTTCAGCTCCAGTTTGTAAATGTTAGAGTGCTTTGAAAGTTTTGCCAAAGCTTGCTGAAAGCTCTGTAAATGATTTCTAAAAGCTTTCTGTTCATGCTGCTCTTATACAGGCTGAAACTCATGTGAAATTATCATTAGAGTACCAGATTGCATGCAGTCCCTTTAAAAAATTTGTCCCTTGTGATAACAATACCGGTCTTCTTTATGGAGAGATTTGGGGTTTAAAATACCCCAAATCTCTCCTCTACCCTTAACAACAAAGATTAAAAAAAACTATTTTGATCTTTTGCTTTAAAAAAAAATTGGCTTGTTTACATTTGGCTGGAAATTGATGTCATGACGTCGCTCCGGTGCTCCTAGGGCATAGAGATGAGCGGAGGCAATCTTTCCTTGGCTCATCTCTGAGCCCAGCCACCACCAGCGCCAGAACAGTTTTTGGGCTTTCCACTTCGCAAGGAAAACCCAAAAGCCAGTGGAAAATGGCGGGGGGGTGTGGCCCCTCCTGCTGCTTCTAAAAGTGACCCAGCGGTGAATATGCTGCTTGGACCACTTTTATAAGAATGGCGACATCTAAGGAAATTATATTGGGGTTATGGCATCTAGATGCAGCTTTAACTCCGGTATTTAATGTCAAAGTAATGATGTATTTTACCATTTAGGTGAACAGCAATTGGCTATACAGCATGATAATTATTGATTGGTTTGGAAGTAGGAGATTCATTGCTTAACAATTGCTCATTAAGGAGATATTTGGGCAGTGCATACCATATTTGAGTAAGGGCACTTAAACACTGGGGGCGGTGGGGCGTTAGCTGTAAATCCCCGCTAGTCACATAGGGGATTTATCGCTGTTACAGCAGCGCTACAGCGGTGGGAGCATTGCGCTTTTAACCCCCCACAAGGGGTTAAAATGGGGTTAAAAGTGCCCATTGTCCATGCTTCCGAGGCGGTGTGCAGCCGCTTCAGAAGCACTACCCCATTGTTTTCAATGGGCAGGGGCGGTGGAGGAGCGGTATATTACCGTTCACCGCACTGCTCCAAAGATGCGGCTTGCAGGACTTTTTGTAATGTCCTGCAAGCGCACCACCCCAATGTGAAAGCACTCCTGGATGGATGGGGAGTGACTTTTGAGGTGCTCTACAGGTGCTATTTTTAGCTAAATAGCGCCTGTAAAGCACCTCAGTGTGAAAGGGGTCTTAATCTCATAATATCATTAATCACCAAATAATCTCCTGCAGTGGCATAAAAGAGCTGTTATTTTTTTGTCTCTAAAATATAAAATCACTCATACAGCTGTAGTTGCATGCTCATATTTCCATACTGTGGTTAACTACACAATGTACATTTCCTATTTCTATCATGGCTCACTCTTTAACCACTTCAATACTGGGCACTTTCACCTCCTTTCTTCCTGGACCAATTTTCAGCTTTCAGTGCTCTCGCACTTTGAATGACAATTACTCAGCCACGCTACACTGTACCCAAATGGAATTTTGATTCACACTAATAGAGCTCTCTTTTGGTTGTATTTATTCATCACTGTTTTTTTTTATTTTTTTGCAATATAAGTGAAAAAGTGCGTAAAGTTTTAAAAATTTTCTGTTTTAAAAGAAATACAATCAAAACAAACTATGTCCTAAATTTAGGCCAGTATGTATTCTGCTACATGTTTTTGGTAAAATATAAATCCTGATAAGTGTATGATAATTGGTTTGTTTGAAAGTTATAGTGTCTACAAGCTATGCTATGTATAGCTGAAAATGGATCATTCCTGATGTACTGACTGCCTCGCTCATTTCTTGAGGCCCTAAAATGTCAGGACACTACAAATACCCCCCAAATGACTCCTTTTTGTAAAGATGACAGTCCAAGGTATATAGTAAGAGGTATACTGAGTTTTTCGAAGTTGCAACTTTTTTCCCACAATTTTTTGGAAAATAAAGCATTTTTTTTCACAAAATTGTCATATTAACATGTTATTTCTCACACATGGCATAGGTAAACTTGCAATTACACCCCAAAATATAAGTTGCTACTCCTCCCAAGTATGACAATACCACATGTGTTAGACTTTTCCACATCCTGGCCACATACAGAGCCCAACATGCAGGGAGCACTGTCAGGTGTTCTGGGAACATAAATTACACATTTAGCTTCCTTAGTACCAATCACATTTTTGAAGGCCCTGAAGCTCCAGGAGAAATGAATTACCCACAAAATGACCCCATTTTGGAAAGCAAACACCCCCACATATATTCTATGAGGCATAATGAGTATTTTGAACTTGTCATTTTCTTCCACAAGTTTTCGAAAAACGTGGAAAGAAAATAAAAACATTTTTTTTTACACAATGTTGTCAATATATAAGATATTTATAACACATAGCTGCATGTACATAGAAAAAATTACACCCCAAAATACATTCTGCTACCCCTCTTGAGTATGGCGATACCACATGTATGAGACTTTTCCACAGCCTGGCTACATACAGAGGCCCAACATCTAAGTAGCACCATCAGGCATTCTTTTTTTTTTTTCTTAATAAATTTTTATTAATTTACAAGATGACAAGAAAATTTAACATACAAAGTTGCTTATATCCATATAGAGTAAAGGCAATGAGACAGGAGTACATAGGCAAGTATAATTGTAGCTGCTCACTGCCGTGGGTACCCACAACCGGCCAAGGTCTGCTGTCTGTTCCATGATTAATTAAGAGCAGGGGGATTCCCCCCCGCCGGCACCCCAACCGGGAGCAAGCTGTGCCGGATGGATAGGGGACCACCCCCCCCACAAAATGTCCTCTGTTTAGTGACATTGCATCAGACAGTGAAGAATATTAATTGTGGACTATATAATGGTCAGATCACTCATGGTCGATCTGTGGCCTGATAACACATTACATCCTTGATAAGCCACCTTTGCATAATACAAAGAAAAGAGGTAACAATAGTTGAGGAGTCAGGAAGTGCAGAAGAGAGAAGAGGATAGAAAGGATGAGAAGAGATAAAGATAGATGAATTAGAGAATAGATCAAGAGATTCCCAGCCGGCATGGGGTGCGCAATTTATAGTTTATCTCCGCCGTTTTTGAGGAAATGGAGGAAGTGCGGATGAGGGCTAATATTTTATCCTTTTGAGTATCTGTTAGTGAGGTGCGTAATTCAGTTTCCCAGCGGTTCAGGAATTCCGGGTAACCGTGATATTGTAGAGAGATGAGAGCCTTGTAGAACTGTGATATTACATGTAGCGGAGGTTCCTTTGGGAGAAAAATTACCTCAATGGTTGTAAGCTCACGAACAGATCTTAGTGGTTGCGGTAGAGATTGAACAAACTGCTTAAGCTGTGAGTACCTCCATTGTTCTATGAAGATATTCGACCTTGAGCCAACAATGGACTGTAAAGGTTTAAGAGAGTTGGTTTGGAGGACGTGGTGTAGGCAGAGGTGGTGATCTGAAGACCACGTGTTAAATCCCTTATCCAGTTTGCCCGGCAGGAAATAGTCATGGTTCGCTAAAGGCATAAGGGGAAAGTTGTAGGGCCAATTGAGTTTTTTGTGCAATGTATCCCAGGAGGATAACAAGGAAATCGTTAAGGGGGAAGTTGAGGATGACATTAGTCTGTACTTGGGGGGGATCCAAGGAGTGCCATCCAGTTCCATACCGCTTAGTTCGTATTCTAGTCTGACCCACATTTTGCTATCTTTCTGGTATTTCCAGTCTGAAACTCTGAAACCTAGTACAATGGCATAATAATACAGTTTCAGGTCTGGTAGGGCCAGACCCCCAAACCCCTTAGAGCGGAAAAGGGTAGCTCTGGAGATTCTGGGGTGTCTGTTCCCCCAGATGAAGCTGGAGATCATGGTTTGAAGTGTTGTAAAGAAGCCAGGTGGAATCCCCATTGGTATCATTTGGAATAGGAAAAGAATACAAGGGAGGATATTCATCTTAATCACCGCTATTTTCCCCAGCCAGGAGTGGGAAAGGTATGACCAGGATCTAAGATCTTTTTTGATGGTATTCAATAGGGGGATATAGTTACAACTGAACAGGGAATAAGGATGAGGTGTCAAATGGATGCCCAGGTATTTTAGGGTCCTCGATTGCCAGCGGAACGGTAGGGTTGATTTTAGCGAAGAGACCATTGAACTGGGGACATTAATGTTTCGATTTTCAGATTTAGTCATGTTGGTTTTAAAATTAGACAAAGCTTGAAATTCTTGTAGGGCTAACATGAGGTTGGGTAAAGAAATACGGGGTTGTTGAATATAGAAGAGGATATCATCCGCATACGCCGCATATTTATGTGATTCTTGGCCTACAGTTATCCCGTGAATGTTGGGATTGTTTCTGACTAAGGCTAGGAATGTTCTAGGGATATGGCAAACAACAGGGGCGACAATGGGCACCCCTGTCTAGTGCCGTTCCCTAATGTAAAGGGCTCACTCAGTACCCCATTCACCCTGACCCACGCCGTTGGGCAGGAGTACATTGCGAATATTGTATCCAACATCCGGGGGCCAAGGCCAAAGTGCTGTAGGGTCAAGCGAAGATAGGTCCTGTTCACCCTGTCAAAGGCCTTTTCGGCATCAGTAGACAAGAGAAGGGTGGGCTGGGTGTCTCTACGAGCAAAGTGAATCAAGGATAGGGTGCGTAATGCATTGTCCCTGGCTTCCCGTCCTGGTATGAATCCTGATCGATCCGCCGAGACCCATTTAGGTAAAAGGGGGAGCAATCTGTTCGCCAGTACCTTGGCTAGAAGCTTCAAATCCACGTTTAATAATGATATAGGGTGATAGCTCCCACAGATCGTAGGATCCTTATTAGGTTTGGGCAGGACTGTTATGTGTGCTGCGAGTGATTCCTGGTGGAGGGCTGAAGATGCAGTTATGGAGTTGGCGTAGTTAGTTAATCTAGGCAGTAGAACCTCACTGAATTTTTTATAATAAGAAGCAGTGAACCCATCTGGACCAGGGGCTTTCCCCGATGGCATTGATTTTAAGGTTAGCTGAAATTCTTCTAATTTAAAATCTGACTCCAGAGCCTTAAGGGCCTCTGAAGGTAGTGTTGGCGTTTGTGAGTTGTCAAGGAAGTCAAGGATTTTTTTGTGCCTATTTCTGGGGGGGAGATGGTCCAAGTCACCCTTCACGTTGTACAGATTTGAATAAAAGTCTCTAAAAGCTTCAGCGATTTGTCGTGAATTGTGGGCCAGCTCCCCACCCGGGAGTTTAATTTTAGATATGAAATTGGCTGTTTTCTTGGCATGAAGAGAGCGAGCGAGTTGTTTACCAGGCTTATTACCCCACTCATGCATTTTTTGGGCCACCGAGTAGTATTTCCTGTTCATTGTAGGAGATTTCTAGGTTCTTCTCATTGCAGAGTGAGCTCTGCCAGGTGTGAAGCATGGAGGGACAATTTGTGTTGTCGCTCCAGGTCCGTAACCTGCTTCAGCTTGTCCCTGAGCTCTGTGTTGTGTTCCCTTTTTTTCCTGGCCCCCAGTTCTTTGAATGCTCCCCTAATAGTGGCTTTGTGGGCTTCCCATATCAGTGATTGAGGGGTTCCCTGTTTGACATTTTCTTTAAAGAATAGATCTTTTTAGCAATGAGGGCTGTATCCACTGAATTGGATAACAGTGAATCGTTTAATTTCCAATTGTTCATGTGTATAGGGAGGGAGGGGAAAGACAGCTGGGCTGTCACAGGAGCATGGTCAGATAAAGTTGTTGTGCCTATGGAGGCCGAACGTAGTAGAGGAAGATGAAAATGATCTATGAAGATATTATCTATGCGGGAGTATGCATTATGTGTTTTAGAGAAATATGAATAGTCCCTATTCGCCAGTATTCACCAGACATCTATGAGTTGGGAGTCATGGAGTCTCTTTTTAATTTGAGATATACGTTTAAAAGGTACTGAGGACCTGCCCGACGAGGTGTCCATAATAGGATCGAGGGGCATATTAATGTCTCCAGCTAATATGGTCAGTCCCTCTGCAAATTCGGCTAACCTGGTCAATACCTGGGATAAAAAGGCTGGTTGGTTTACGTTTGGGGAATATATGTTAGCTAAAGTACATGGAACATTACCTATAAACCCACGTAGGAAAAGGTATCTACCAAGATCGTCCGCTTCCATTGTGGTGAGGTGAAAGGAGACATACCTGCTAAGCCCAATGGCAACCCCCTTGGCCTTATTGGTGTCAGAAAGACTATAATACCATTGAGGAAAATGCGGTGAGAGAAGTTTAACGTTGGTGGTATGGTCAGGTGGGTTTCCTGCAAAAATGCTATAGAGCAGGAGGCTCTTTTTAGCTCCCTCAAAACCTGATGTCTTTTCGCAGCTACATTTAGCCCTCTTACATTATATGTCAGCACATTTAAGTTAGCCATGGGGATAGCGGCGTGTCTCCAAACGGATCATTCAACCAGCCCTGCCGGGAAAGAGAGAAATTAGTGAAAGAAATAGAAAAAAGAAGGAAAGGAGAGAGGCAAGAGAAACAAGATGCTTCAGGAACAAAACATGGTAGAACATGCAAGTAGAACAAAGCAAATTCACGGGTTGTTGAAAAGTCACGCATCTTACTGCGGTGATCCCATAAGGGACGACGAGGCAGGGCCAGCTGGAGACCACCAGGCGGCGCGTACATCGCCGGTGGACCCCAGCCTCCCGCCCCCGTCGACCCCAAGGGGAGGGGGTCTGTCACAAACAGCGGTTCCATGTGACGCATTAAGTGAGAGACGTCCTTTTAGCAAGGCCTTTAACGGCTTATTTTGTAAGCCATTTATTGAACAATATATTTGACAAAGTACCTCTGACACTGAGGAAAATAAATTGTAAGTATGCTTAAACCAGGAAGAAGGAAATAACCGAACCAATAAAATGAAAACTGGGTAAAAAATGTATATTTAACTAGCGTATGCTGAGCCTCATATGCGATTGTTGAGGGTCATTGAAGCTGGGTGGCCTTATAACCACAGTCGTATTCCTCCCGCCCTAGTGGGCAAAGACTCCAGGGGGAAGGGAGGAGTAAACACCACAAAAGTGAGTGACCCAGCAGCATGCATTAAAGTGTTAGGGGACCTAATCAGTTTGAGAGATAGGGAGGCATTAAAGTGAGGCTTGAAAAACAGGGGAGATCTCACTCAATTTCCTTTGAAGATGATCCCGGTGTTGCATTACGCTTTCTTTTAGAGGGGGTCCGGCGATCATAAGACTCAGGTATGGATTAAAGGGGGGGATATGATCCTGCCATCCCGGTAACTCCACGTGAGCCATGTTGAGGTCTTTCAGGAATGTTGGGAGATCTTCAGGAAACTATAGAGTAGAGGAACAGCCGTTTTTAGTAGCAATCAGACACGCTGGAAAGCCCCATCTATATGTTGCGCCGCCTGACCGTAGCTGGTCCAGCAAGGGCTGAAGAGCATGACGTCTTTCCAGGGTTTCCTTGGAGAGATCAGGGTAGATGGTTAATTTTGCACCGTCAAAGTCTATGTCGGAGGAGCCCCGTAGCTTGACCATGATTGCATTTTTCTCCTCATAGTAGTGAAGACGGCATATTACGTCCCTTGGCAGGTCTGTGCTTAGATTGCGTGGGCGCAGGGCCCTGTGTACCCTATCAAAGTGCAGAGTCTCGGTCACCGGCTTACCCATGACGGTATTTAGGATGCTGCGGATTGTGGGTTCCAGGTCATCATCCTTAGTTGCTTCAGGGAGCCCCCTGATGCGCAGGTTGTTCCTGCAGTTTCTATTTTCGATGTATTCCAATTTATATAAGGTGGCACGATGTGCAATTGCAAGCCTGGTTACCATGCTCTGGAGCTCCCTGATCGCCTCATCTTGAATATCTTGCCGCTTCTCTGTCTCCTCCACACGGGTAAGCAGGTGCGCCATGTCTGTACGGACGGCCGTAAATTCTTTTTTCATGGCTTTTTCGAAGCTACGGAACATGCCTGCTATTTCCCCTTTCAGCCCGCTTACCAGGGAGACCATGTCTGACCCCGCAGGAGAACCGGGGTCCTCCATCAGTTCCAAGCCCTGAGAGGAAGCCGGCGAACAGCCGCGGGAGGAGGCTGTGTGAACAGAGGGGGAGCGACTCGGCCACCATGCTTTAGCCTTGCTGCATGGAGTTGCCAATTCAGGCTGTTCTGTGGCATGGAAACGTTGAATTGAGCCTGAGGTGGCCAGTTTTGCTGCCGATCCCTTCCCTGACTACTTACTGGAGTTGGCGCGAGCGTTAGGACCTTTAGACGGCATTGTCAGAGGTAGAACGGGCCTGTTATCGGACGGAGCTCTCACTACATAAGTCCTTACAGTGCCATGCGGGGACTGTTCTCCCTGGGTATAATCAAATAGCTTGACAGTTGTCTCTTATTGTAGGGCCCTTTACTAGCAGAATGTACCTCTTGAGTTAGGTTGTTAAGGCCAGGTTTAGCAATGCTGGTTTGGCTGAGGTTTACTGATTCTGCAGATAGTAACAGAGCTGCGTGTACCAAGATGGCCGCCGGCCATTTTTGATACAGGCCCGAATGGTCTTAAAAGTCTTTTTAACAGCAGGGGTATTCCTCTTCTTAAACCCTTAGGGGGCATCAACCCAGGCTCAGTAGTATGAGGTCCCTAGAGGGCAGATGGGACCCTGTGGGGACAGAGGATGGCATTGCCTACGCTGCTGTGGGTAGATCACAAAGTCGGGGGCCTCGATTTGTGGACGCCCCGGACTGGAGCTTCCGATCCGCGGCAGATACCCCTTAAAATGAAGCTGCAGGGATGGGGAGGCTGGTATGGTGGGTAATGCCTCTTACCCGGGTCCCCAGCTGTCGGATGGCTTCGGATTGTGATGCTGAGCCGGGAGCCCTCTGAGGCACGTCCATTCCCTTCAGCGTCCAGGCCACGCCCCCCTACCATCAGGCATTCTAAAGGCAAAATTACATTTAGTTTTCTGACAACCTATCACATTTTGAAGGCCCTGGAGCACCAGGACAATGGAATTACCCACAAAGCTACCCTATGTTGGAAAGTAAACACCCCAATATACATTCTATGAGGTATGAGTCTTTTGAATATGTCATTTTTTTTCCACACATTTATGGAAAATGTGGAAAGAAAATTACGCTCCGAGCCTTGGTATGATAAACGGGTTTTGTTGCGGGCCTTCCTTAATATCTCCTCTTTGAGTTGAAAGTCCACAATGCAGCAGACGATATCTCTTGGCGGGTCCGATTCTCTGCCCTTAGGCCGCAGTGCTCGATGTATACGCTCCATTCTAATTGGAGTCGCTGCAGGCCTGTCAAGTAGGGAGTTGAAAAAGCAGGTCACTGCTGGCTGTATCTGATCTGTTTCTATAGTCTCAGGAAAGCCTCGCACCCGTAGATTATGACGCCTGCCACGATTGTCCAAGTCCTCCACATGGCGGTTCAGGTCCCTTAGCTGGAGGGAGTGTGTATCTACCGTATGTTGCGTTTTGCGGAGGGCTGCGGAGTGCTGGGTCGTCGTTTTTTTCACCTCCATAACCCTGTGTGTGATAGCTTGTAGATCTAATCGGAGGCCTGCAATTGCGGCCGTCATTCCCGCCGTCAGCGTTTCCTTGATGTCAGTGGCTACCGTCCGTAGGTCAGTAAGGCTGGGTTGTTGATATGCCATCAGTGTGACCCCTTCTTCCTGTGAGGTCGAATATGTGGCTGACGACTGTTGCTGTGTTTCCCCGCCGAGTTGCTGGGGTCTTTGAGCTAGCGCCACGTTGTCCCCCTGGGACCGAAACATTTCTGGTATGGTCTGGTTGTTATTACTCGTCAGGTCACGGGGCGAGCGGGACCTCGGGGTGGAGGAACTGCGTGATGAGGTTCCCATAATTCTGATCCTGTTCAATGGTGATCTCCTGGATAGGCAGAAAACTGATCTCTGATGGCGGGATCTCCCTGACTACACAGCCATCATTTAGCGTCTGAGTTGGTAATGGGAGTGTAAAAGTAAATGTAAATCCCCACTACAGGTATGGTCCTGCAGAGGGCTCTAGTGGCCAGGAGGGGCGCAGATTTGATGAAGTGTTAGTTACTGAGAGAG
Organism: Glandirana rugosa; assembly: GCA_018402905.1. NCBI lineage: Eukaryota > Metazoa > Chordata > Amphibia > Anura > Ranidae > Glandirana > Glandirana rugosa. The sequence goes on from BLSH010445687.1 coordinate 340,318, forward strand.
CCTGGCTGCTATGGTTAACTATTAGGAGGAGCAATATGGCCGCCGTGCACAGTACAGCTCTAGCTCCCCCCTTCTTGTTTGGTAGAAAAGATGCCCCCTTTCAGACCACTGGAGATCACTAACTATGTCCTCTGATCTGGTATCCAGTTCAGTGTTCAGCTGAGCCCTGGATCCTGTACTCAAAAGCAGTGATGAGCAGAATGAGCAGCCGGCGGGTGTAGCAAGATGGCCGCTACATCCAGTAGTAGGCCGAAGCCGCGGTCTTTCCTGTGGGAGCCCGCGAACGGGCGTTTGCCGGTTCGTCTCCGTGGCAGGCCTAAGCTGATGGGAATCCCAGGGGAGAGCCAGATGGGATGCTGTCTCCGATCCTGCCGCTCGTCTGTGGACCAGGGGTGACTAGAGAGGGCCCGGCCTAGGCCGCAAGATGGCGGCGGCTACCGGGAAAATAGTGAGTCAGTGACGGAGCGGATGGGGTCTCGGGTGATAGTCCGGTCTGTTCGATATCGGTCTTTAAGAGTAATACAGGTTATGAGCCGTCCGATGGGGAAGGTATGGTGTCTCACCCTGCCGCCTGCGCTCAGGATGAGGACCGATGGAGCCGGGTATCCTGGTGCGCTCAGGCCTTTTCTTATTTCAGCCTCCCTTCTAGCTCCACTCTGTCAGAGATGTGGTCCTCTGATAAGTCCCCTGTGGGGCTTGTGATGTTGTGCGCTGTCTGGCGCAAGATGAAAGAGGGATTGGCTGTTAAAACAGCCGTTAAAACGGCGCTTGGTCCCAGGCTGGATGGAGCTAAGGGACTAAGCATCCATCTTGGTCCACAGCTAGCCACGCCCCCCAACATTTGCCTTTCTAACACTAAACCGCTCTCCGCCAATCAGGAAGCGCTGGTATGTTACCGGTTTCCTGATTGACAGAGAAGACAGACAATCCTGGTCTGGGTCTCGTCAGCCCACAGGACATGGTTCCAGTAATCCATGACCTCAGTCTGCTTGTCTTCAGCAAACTGTTTGTGGGCTTTCTTGTGCATCATCTTTAGAAGAGGCTTCCTTCTGGGATGACAGTTATGCAGACCAATTTGATGCAGTGTGCAGCGTATAGTCTGAGAACTGACAGGCTGACCCCCACCCCTTCAACCTTTGCAGCAATGCTGGCAGCACTCATACGTCTATTTCCCAAAGACAACCTCTGGATATGACGCTGAGCACGTGCACTCAACTACTTTGGTCGACCATGTTAAACCGCTATATGGTCTTGGCCACTGTGCTGCAGCTCAGTTTCAGAGTCTTGGCAATCTTCTTAAAGCCTAGGCCATCTTTGTGTAGAGCAACAATTCTTTTTTTCAGATCCTCAGAGAGTTCTTTGCCATGAGGTGCCATGTTCAACTTCCAGTGACCAGTATGATTACACCAAGTTTAACACACCTGCTCCCCATTCACACCCGACACCATTCAACACTAACAAGTCACATGACACCGGGGAGGGAAAATGGCTAATTGGGCCCAATTTGTACATTTTCACTTAGGGGTGTACTCACTTTTGTTGCCAGCCATTTAGACATTAATGGCTGTGTGTTGAGTTATTTTGAGGGGGCAGCAAATTTACACTGTTATACAAGCTGTACACTAACTACTTTACATTGTAGCAAAGTGTCATTTCTTCAGTGTTGTCACATGAAAAGATATAATAAAATATTTACAAAAATGTGAGGGGTGTACTCACTTTTGTGAGATACTGTAACAATCTATGGTGCAGTATATACATATCTGCGTTGCTGTATATCCCTATCTATGTTGCAGTATATACTTATCTATGGTGCATTATATACCTATCTGTGGCGCTGTATATATCTATCTGTGGTGCTGTATATACCCCTATCTGTGGTGCTGTATATACCCCTATCTGTGATGCTGTATATACCCCTATCTGTGATGCTGTATATACCCCTATCTGTTGATGCTGTATACCCTATCTGGTGATGATGGGCTGTATTCTGCTGACACAATGAGTGGAATCTATAAGGGATTGGGCTTATGGGAAGTGGGAGGAGTCAAAGAGGAAGGGCGGGGTCTGGCGCCCCCATCCTAAAATGCCACCAGCCGCCACTGGTCCCCCCCATCTTCAACCATTCACAGCACTGCTGGATTCCCTCCTCTCTTCTCCCAGGCACACAGGGGAATTGGTTTTAGGTTGGAGAGCAGGGAGGGGGCCAGTAAATATGAAATTGACTGACCCCTTCCTTTCCTGAATGAACACAGTGAGCGATCAGTGCCATTATTATTATTATTATATAGGATTTTATATAGCGCCAACAGTTTGCGCAGCACCTTACAATATAAAGGAAGAGAATATAGACACAATACAGCAACAGTACAATACAAAACAAGAGCATTAGAGGGGCCCTGCTCCTGCGAGCTTACAATCTAAGAGAAAGGGACTCGTGAAACAAAAGTTAGGGACTGTGAGGGATGAACTTATGTACTATTCCTGTATCCATTCATTACTTAAGTATAGTATAGTGTTTACTATGCTTCCGTTTGTAAATGAACAGAAGGCTGCTCAGCACAGAGCACCTTCCATTCATTCTGTGTCCAGTGTAGCTGGAGCTGCAGAAAAAGGAATTGAGGAATTTATATCCTCATTTCCTTACTCTGTCTCAAAAGTGAAACATTCGGGGTCTGTTTAGCCTCCTGATATTTCACCAAAGCACCAGTTATTAAAAAAAATGTAAAAAAAAACAAATCAAACATAGAATCACAGCTGTGGCATTTGTACATCCTTAGCCATTGACTCAATTGCTAAAGGGGGTAGCAGTTGGTGTATTGAAAAAATGCAGATCAACCATGGTGTTTTACTGCCCCCAACCTTAAGTGTGAATGAGCCTTAATGTGGTTGTCAACTCGTGACAACCACTTTAACCTACAGGTAAGCCTATGATAAGGCTTACCTGTAGGTGCCCTGCATATTTCCTAAACCTGTATGGTTCAGGAGACATACAGTGTATATGCTGTGCCGACGTCATGTCGGCACATGCGTAGTGAAGAAACGGCGTCCGTGCCGTTCCTCCACTGCGATCGTGTCGTGACTGGCGGCATGCATAGTAGCCCATTATGCTTCTACATTACAGGGACATGAGCGCAGAGCCCCGCCTGCCCCAAAGCACCCATACTCCCCATGTTGAAGGCATGTAGCCTGGTACAGTTCAGGAGGGGGGGCGTTCGCTTGTCCCCCCCCCATCCTGGCCGACCAGGTTGCATGCTCGGATCTGGTTTGGATTTTAGGGGGGACCCCACATCAATTTTTTCTACAATTTTGGCACAGGGTTCCCCTTAAAACCCAAACCAGACCTGGAGGGCCTGGTATGGACTGGGGGGGCATGCAAATTATTTTAGTGATTTTTCTGTATATTGCCAGGAGCCAGCAATACATTACAGCCGCGATAATAAATGACAATTTTTCCTTCACAAATGTCATTTTGCTCTGGCTATGTTCTGAACATCACAGATGTGCGCCCATTTACAGGCAGACTAAGGGACCCCCCAGACACATTATTTAAAGGAATATTTTGTTTTTATTGTTTCACTTTAAGAATTATTAAAATCAGTGCTCCTGAAAAAACGATTGATTTAAAAACTTTTTTTTGCATTGATACATGTCCCCTAGGGCAGGACCCAGGTCCCCATACACTTTTTAGGGCAATAACTTGCATATAAACCTTTAAAATTAGAACTTTTGATTTTTCATGTTCGGGTTCCATAGACTTTAACGGTGTTCAAATGTTCACACAAATTTTTTTGCCTATTCGCATGTTTTGGTGCGAACCGAACCGGGGGGTGTCGGCCCATCCCTACTTTCAGGTCAGAATAGTGAAAATCTGGGCTTACTCTAGGGCAGTGTTTCTCAACTCCAGTTCTCAACAGGTCATGTTTTTAGGATTTCCCTCAGATGAAACGGCTGTGGAAATTACCAAGTCTAGGTTCACACCTATGTGTTTTTTACTGCGTTTTGCAGAAACACATTGCAGTCCATTTAACATGGTTTCCTATGAATGTAGTTCACATCTGTGCATTTTGCAGTGTTGCATTTTTTGGAAAGGGTCGGGGACTTTTTTCTCACTGCAGTTTGCGTTTTGCATGCAATAGACTTCAATGGAGCTGCACCAGAAATGCAAATATTTATTTTTTGATACATTTTTGATTCATTTTACGTTTTCACACCTGTGTATGATATTCCACACCTCTCCCTATTCTCATTAATCCCAAAAACGGGAAGTGATCCAGTAACCTGTGTCTCCTAATCAACCCCTCCCTCTATCAATATAAAACCTTTGAAAGTCATTAAGAAACAGAATGGACTTTACCGGCACTTACAATGTATATAAAAAAAGATTCTTTATTTTAATTCATATTAAAAACTCATTTGGCATACCAAAAAACATTAATACTGACATCACAATTATAAAAACACAATTGAAAAGGTGATATTGCACTCAGGCTCAAAGATCGAGTTTTAGATGTGAAAAACAAAGCTAAGTGAGCGTAGGCAAGCAGCTATATCTCAATCAAACTCATTGATAATTAAAACTATATACATACAATAATATAGCGCTCGAAACCCATATAAACGTGAGTAGTCCTGGTAAATAAGGAAGGGAAAACATTAATAAATATATTGATAAGTCTGTGACAGTCTTGTGATATTCTTGTGATATAAATCGTGCAAAATCTTCACTGTAGGTAGTGTGACAAAATCGCTGTGGGAGGCAGGTTAAATCCTCATATAAAGGTAAATTGGAGGCTTACCAGATACCTATAGAGTATAGAGTATAGGCATAAAATCATCCCAAGGGGGTCTTGGTTGTGGGGGATCCTGTCACGTCAAAGTTGTTCCTAAGCGAGGAAGGTGTCTCTTGATTGGTCCAAGAATATTGGAGGGCTCCTTCCCAATGGGCACTACGTCACACAGTCCTAGACGATGGTGGAGGTCTTACTTGTAAGACAGGGGTATCCAAGGAACGTTTTTCCGTGATGCAGATGGGTAGGTGGAAATTGGCCGGAGAGTCCGAAAATGAGTGAACAACCGAGGGAGCAAGTGGAGACTCGAAATAGTGTAAAACCTCAGATGATGAGGTGTATTTATTTAAATAGCGATAAAACGTCTCTCAGGTTCAAACAGAAGATAAGGTATCAGATAAAATAATATGTTATAAAATCACAAGCAGCATTCCAAAACAGGCTTCCCGACGCGTTTCGTATAAGAATACGTCCTCTGGGGTATGTATATGATAAAAATACAATCATAACAGTGGAATTGGTTTCCCCTGGGAATACCCAAGGTATAGCAAGAATAGGGACGTATGGTTCCAAGTGTTCCACATCCAGGGGTTCCAGTTCACTGCTTAGTGCAAAAGGTGCTCAACATGTTTCACAACCTCTCGGTCTCTTCCTTAGGAGCATATATTCTATATTAAAAGATATTACATGGATTATTCATCATACAGAAAATAATGCATTTGTATAATCCTAAACATTTTCACTGAAAATGCACTCACTTCTGCCAATCGGGACCATTTTAGGGATATTAGAACAATAATCTGTCCCTCAGAGTACCAGCAGGAACCTATCCCTATAGCAGTAGGAGATGATTTTAGAACAATAATCTGTCCCTCACAGCACCAGCAGAAACCTCTCCAAACAGCACTAAGAGATGATTTTAGAACAATAATCTGTCCCTCACTGCACCAGTAGGAACCTCTCCCTATAGCTGTAGGAGATGATTTTAGAACAATAATCTGTCCCTCGCAGCAGGAACCTCTCCCTATAGCACTAGGAGATGGTTTTAGAACAATAATCTGTCCCTCACAGCACCAGCCAGAACCTCTCACTATAGCAGTAGGAGATGATTTTAGAACAATAATCCGTCCCCCACAGGAGCAGCAGAAACCTCTCCCTATAACAGTAGTAGATGATTTTAGAACAATAATCTGTCCCTCACAGCACCAACAGGAACCTCTCCAAATAGCAATAGGAGATGATTTTAGAACAATAATTTGTCCCTCACAGCAGCAGCAGGAACCTCTCTCTATAGCACTACGAGATGATTTTAGAACAATAATCTGTCCCTCACAGCACCAGCAGGAACCTCTCCCTATACCACTAGGAGATGATTTTTGAACAATAATCTGTCCCTCACAGCACCAACAGGAACCTCTCCCTTTAACACTAGGAGATTATTTTAGAACAATAATCTGTCCCTCACAGCACCAACAGGAACCTCCCAAATAGCAATAGGAGATGATTTTAGAACAATAATTTGTCCCTCACAGCAGCAGCAGGAACCTCTCTCTATAGCACTACGAGATGATTTTAGAACAATAATCTGTCCCTCACAGCACCAGCAGGAACCTCTCCCTATAGCAGTAGGAGATGATTTTAGAACAATAATCTGTCCCTCACAGCACCAGCAGGAACCTCTCCCTATAGCAGTAGGAGATGATTTTAGAACAATAATCTGTCCCTCTCAGCACCAGCAGGAATCTCTCCTTATAGCACTAGGAGATGATTTTAGAACAATAATCTGTTCCTCGCAGCACCAGCAGGAACCTATCCCTCTAGCAGTATTTGTTGATTTTAGAACAATAATCTCTCCCTCACAGGAGTAGCAGGAACCTCTCCCTCTAGCAGTATGTGTTGATTTTAGAACAATAATCTTTCCCTCACAGGGGTAGCAGGAACCTCTCCCTCTAGCAGTATGTGATGATTTTAGAACAATAATCTGTCCCTCACAGCAGCAGAAGGAACCTCTCCCTTTAGCAGTCGGAGATGATTTTAGAACAATAATTTGTCCCTCACAGCAACAGCAGGAACCTCCCCCTATAGCACTAGGAGATGATTTTAGAATAATCTGTCCCTCACAGCACCAGCAGAGCAGGAACCTCTCCTTATAGCAATAGCAGATTATTTTAGAACAATAATCTGTCCCTCACAGCAGCAGCAGGAAGCTCTCCCTATAGCAGTATGAGATGATTTTAGAACAATAATATGTCCCTCACAGGAGCAGAAGAAACCTCTCCCTATATCACTAGGAGATGATTTTAGAACAATAATCTGTCCCTCACAGCAGCAGCAGTAACCTCTCCTTATTGCAGTAGGAGACGATTTTAGAACAATAATCAGTCCCTCACAGCACCAGCAGGAACCACTCCCTATAGCACTAGGAGATGATTTTAGAACAATAATCTGTCCCTCACAGCAGCAGCAGGAACCCCTCCTTATAGCAATATGAGATGGTTTTAGAACAATAATCTCTCCCTCACAGCAACAGCAGGAACCTCTCCCTATAGCACTAGTAGATGATTTTAGAACAATAATCTGTCCTACACAGCACCAGCATGAACCGTTCTCTACAGCACTAGGAGATGATTTTAGAACAATAATCTGCCCCTCACAGCACCAGCAGGAGCCTCTCCCTTTAGCACTAGTAGATGATTTTAGAACAATAATCTGTCCCTCACAGCACCAGCAGGAACCTTCCCCTATAGCACTAGGAGATGATTTTAGGACAATAATCTGTCCCTCATAGCACCAGCAGGAACCTCTCCCTATAGCAGTAGGAGATGATTTTAGAACAATAATCTGTCCCTCACAGTATCAGCAGGAACCACTCTCTATAGCACTAGGAGATGATTTTAGAACAATAATCTGTCCCTCACAGCACCAGTAGGAACCTCTCCCTATAGCAGTAGATGATTTTAGAACAATAATCTGTCCCTCACAGCACCAGCAGGAAAATCTCCCTATTGCAGTAGGAGATGATTTTAGAACAATAATCTGCCCCTCACAGCACCAGCAGGAGCCTCTCCCTATAGCACTAGGAGATGATTTTAGAACAATAATCTGTCCCTCATAGCACCAGCAGGAACCTCTCCCTAAAGCAGTAGGAGAGGATTTTAGAACAATATTCTGTCCCTCACAGTACCAGCCGGAACCTCTCTCTATAGCACTAGGAGATGATTTTAGAACAATCATCTGTCCCTCACAGCACCAGCAGGAACCTCTCCCTATAGCAGTAGATGATTTTAGAACAATAATCTGTCCCTCACAGCACCAGCAGGAACCTCTACCTTTAGCACTAGGGGATGATTTTAGAACAATAATCTGTCCCTCGCAGCACCAGCAGGAACCTTCCCCTATAGCACTATTAGATGATTTTAGAACAATAATCTGTCCCTCACAGCACCAGCAGGAACCTTTCCCTATAGCACTAGGAGATGATTTTAGGACAATAATCTGTCCCTCATAGCACCAGCAGGAACCTCTCCCTATAGTAGTAGGAGATGATTTTAGAACAATAATCTGTCCCTCACAGTACCATCAGGAACCGCTCTCTATAGCACTAGGAGATGATTTTAGAACAATATTCTGTCCCTCACAGCACCAGCAGGAACCTCTCCCTATAGCAGTAGATGATTTTAGAACAATAATCTGTCCCTCACAGCACCAGCAGGAACCTCTCCCTATTGCAGTAGGAGATGATATAAGAACAATAATCTGAATCTGTCCCTCACGGCACCAGCAGGAACCTCTCCCTTTAGCACTAGGAGATAATTTTAGAACAATAATCTGTCCCTCACAGCACCAGCAGGAACCTTCCCCTATAGCACTATTAGATGATTTTAGAACAATAATCTGTCCCTCACAGTACCAACAGGAACCGCTCTCTATAGCACTAGGAGATGATTTTAGAACAATAATCTGTCCCTCACAGCACCAGCAGGAACCTCTCCCTATAGCAGTAGATGATTTTAGAACAATAATCTGTCCCTCACAGCACCAGCAGGAACCTCTCCCTATAGCACTAGGAGGTGATTTTACAACAATAATCTGTCCCTCAAAGCACTTGTAGGGACCTCTCCCTATAGCACTAGGAGATGATTTTAGAACAATTACCTGTCCATCACAGCACCAGCAGGAACCTCTCCCTATAGCAGTAGGATTTGATTTTAGAACAATAATCTGTCCCTCACAGCACCAGCAGGAACCTCTCCCTATAGCACTAGGAGATGATTTTACAACAATAAACTGTCCCTCACAGCACCAGTAAACTGTACCTAGTCCAGTATCAGATGGTTTTAGAACGCTAAGCTTTCCCCTCACAGCATCGCCAGAATCTTTCTGTACTACAGGATGAGATCATGTTAGATTGGTAATCTATCCCTCACAGCACTAGTAAACTCTACCTAGTCCAGTATTAGATGGTTTTAGAACGCTAAGCTTTCCCCTCACAGCACCGCCAGGAATCTGTCTGTAATGCAGGATTAGATCATATTAGATCGGTAATCTATCCATCACAGCACCAGCAGCATGTTCTCCCTACTCTAGCCTGAGATGATGTGACACGTGGCATACATGACTCCAGCTCATATAGAGGCATCACATGATGCACTAGCCTATCACAGCCATGCCATTATTAGGCATGGCTGTAATGGCTTCTAAGGACAAACAAACGAAACACTTGTTGATTGGCTGACCTGCAGCTATTCAACAGGCGCCAAAAATAGTCTGGGTCACATGATGCACTGGCCAATCACAGCCATGCCATTAGTAGGCATGGCTGTGATGGCTTCTAAGGGCAAACGAGTAAAACGTTTGTTGATTGGCTGCCCTGCAGCTATAGAAAAGGCGTGAAAAATACCCGAATACCGAACCCGAACCCGGACTTTTTTTCAAATGTCCGGGTTCGGGGCACGGACACCCCAAAGTCTAGTACGGACCCGAACTTTACAGTCCGAGTTCGCTCAACTAAAAAGGTTAACCACTGACATTGCCCTCCTTCAGGAAACCCATCTATCGTCGGGAGACTTCCACTGTCTCCAAAAACTGTGGGTGGGCAAGGTCATTGGCTCCTCAGCAGTGGGCAGAAAAGCAGGAGTCATTATACTTCTCCATAAAAGACTAAACTACAATATAATTTTGGTAGACAGCAATACGGCGGGTCGTATGACGACAGCACGCCTACAGTTCCAAAATAAAAACATAAATATCACCAATGTATACGCTCCCAACTCCCCCTCGCCCTCTTTTTTCTAAGATCTCACACAGTGGACTCTAAAAGACCCACTTACTTCTAATTGGGGGAGACTTTAATACAGTTCATAACAACCAGGAGGACCGGACTCATCGGGAACGTAAGATCCCGGAAATGCATGCTACTTGTTCCTCCTTGCTTGCCCATTTCCTCACAGGAACCCAATTACTAGACCCTTGGTGCATGTCCCACCCTTTAGAAAAGCAGTATACATACTACTCGGCCCCCCCACAAAGTTTGCCAGGTTAGACTACCTTCTAGTGTCACCATCACTACTACAACAAATTGGAGACACGGATATTCATGAAATGGTGATATTTGATCATGCCCCCATCTCAGTCACGATAGAAACTCCCTCCCTGGCAATCACTCCCAACATTTGGAGATTTCCTTCTTTCTTGGCCCAAGATGATATACTCCAAACAGTCTTAGAAGAAGCTTTACACAAATTTCTTGACACAAACAGGGAACATGTCCCCAATTCGAACTTATTATGGGACGCAGGGAAAGCCTTTTTACGAGGCAAAATTATCTCGTACACAGCTTTCTGTAAGAAAGAATCACTTAAAAAGTAGAAGACAGCTAGTCAGCGGCTTAGGGAGGCCCAGCAAAAATTAATCCAGACCGATACTCAGGACAACAAAACAGAATGGCAAGCTGCAAAACTGGACTTTGACACATGTGCGGAACGTCAAGAGCACATGAAATACGCGCACTATGACCTACAATTACATAAACATGGTAATAAAGCAGGCAAACTGCTGGCGAGGCTCAGCAAAGGCCATTTCTTACCTACCTACATTACATCTCTAAGAGACAACCAAGGCAACATAGTATCTTCCCCTCCAGAAATCAACAAGGTACTTCAGACCTTCTATGACTCACTTTATGCCCGTGACCCAACGGACCTCTCACAGGCGGACATTTTCCTAAAAAGCCCCAACCTACCTCAGGTAAACCAGACCCACTTGAACACACTGGATGCCCCATCTCACAGACTGAAATCGAAGACACCATCAACTACGCAGCCAATAACAAGTCCCCAGGTCCTGACGGTCTGACAGGAGGATTTTATAAATTAACTAAAAATTTCATCTCACCCACACTAAATCAAGTCTTTAATGGAATATGGGCTGGGGGACCATACCTCCCCTCTGGACAGCAAGCATATATAAAACTGATAGCAAAAAATGGCAAGGACCCCATGGAACCAGGATCCTACCGGCCCATATCTTTATTGAATGTCGACTCTAAATTACTGTCAAAAATAATCGCCACTCGCTTGGCACATATACTACCGGAGTTGGTGCTTGCAAGCTGGCTTTGTCAAAGGCAGATCGGCATCAGCAAATATCAGAAAAGTACTGACTGTCTTGGATTATGCTAAAAACAATGCTTCCAAAGACATCGCCATAATTACACTCGATGCCGAGAAAGCAAGCTGGCTTTGTCAAAGGCAGATCGGCATCAGCAAATATCAGAAAAGTACTGACTGTCTTGGATTATGCTATAAACAATGCTTCCAAAGACATCGCCATAATTACACTCAATGCCGAGAAAGCCTTTGACAACGTCAGCTTCCAATGGTTGTTAAAGGTGCTGGAGGACTTTGGATTTTCTGGGCCAATTACCCATTTTATTCAAAGCCTATATTCCCATCCATCAGCCAGAGTGGTAGCAGCTGGCCTTGTCTCGGACCCCCATCTCACTACATAAGGGAACGAGACAGGGATGTCCCCTATCCCCGATACTATTTAATTTAGCACTGGAGCCATTATCCCGCTACCTAAACTTCCAAGCTCCCCTACATGGGGTCAAGATAGGCAAAGAAGAGCTGAGGACAGCTTTATTTGCTGATGACATCTTAATTTTCATGGCCAATCCTCACAAAGACATCCCACAAATCCAATGCACTTTCCAACAATTCCAAATTTGCTCCGGCCTAAAAATAAATTTTAACAAAAGTGAAGTATTGCCCTTGTGTAAACAAGGAAAGGAATCTTGGACTCTCAACTCCCCTTTCACAATAGCACGACATCACATAATGTATCTGGGTGTGAACATAGGAAAGGACCCTGCCTCCATTTACTCCTTAAACTACCCCCCAATCAAAAGAATCACTGATGAATTAGAGTCCTGGAGGGGCCTTCCCCTCTCGCTATGCGGGAGATGCCATTTATATAAAATGGTGAGTTTTTCTCCCTTCTCTATCCCATGCAGACAATTCCAATTCTGATTAAACATGTTGATATCCAAAAAATCAATAGAGCATTGGCAGGCTTTCTATGGAAAGAAAAAGACGGCGTATTGCATTACCTAAACTATATCTCCGAAGTGCGACAGAGGGGCAGGACTTCCCCATATTAGGCTATACAACTTATCCTGCCTTCTATGCGCAGGACTAGATTGGCTGACCCAGAAGTCTAGATTCCCTAACTTCCATCTGGAGTCCGCAGTGATTGCACCCTACAATCTCCCGGCCATCCTACATAGCAATCTAAGAACACTGCCATATAATCTAAAGACCAACCTTCTTATCAGAGACGCCATCATCGCCTGGAGGGAAATTAGGAAAAAATTGAAAGCCTCCCCACACCTATCTATGGACCTCCCAATACGAGGTAATCCTATGCTACCAGCCTCCACACAGCATGCCGCTTTTGCCATCTGGGAGCAGAAGGACCTCACTAGACTATCTAATTTATACGACACAAGGAAAGGACTTATTAGACCCTACCAATCCATTCTGAAAGAATTCCAACTAGCACCCCAACATAAATTCCACCTCCATCAGGTGTCGTCATACGTAAACGACATATGCCCAAAGCCTGAATTCAGATTTAAACATACCATCCGGGACAAATTAATCAAAATGGACAATATTTCCACCTCGGCCATTTACAAACCCCTCATACCTATGTTCACCAAGTCGATAGACTCAACCTCAGCTAAAGCCTGGAACAAAGACTTGCAAAGAGAAGACCTTCCTAAAATACTCTTAGAGAGGCACAGGAGAACTCTTAAACTATGCACCAATAAAGCGTGGAGAGAAACACAATTCAAAATAATTCATAGGAGCTTACAACCCCCTCTATAACACCGGACCCCCCCCCGGGGAGAGAACATTTGCCCGTGGTGCAAACCCCTGAGGCCATCACTGATGCATCACTTCTGGAGCTGCCCACAAACCTCATCCTTTTGGCAACAAGTTCAAAGATATATAAAGGGCGTGACCTCTTTAGACATCCTGTTAGACCCGCAACTTATAATATTTGGGTCAGAACCCAAACCAATCACTATCCATGCCATACCAACAGCTCATCTCCAGACTGCTCGACTTTCTCACTGGATACATCTCTGCCTTCTAGCCTCCAGAAAAGCTATCTTAAAATACTGGATTAAACCAAATCTGCCAACACTGGATGAAATTCAAAACCAAATAGTGCTCTTACTCAGCAGAGACCTCTTAGACTGTTAGAACACTAACCGGACGATAAAGAACCTCTGGCTTCAAAAATGGCAAGCCTTCATACGGAAAACCTTCCCTAACAAAAACCTAGAAGACCTCAAACTCTCCTTCATACAGGAATTATCAGGAGACTCCTTGACATCCCCAACAATGGAGTGAACCTGCACTACCCACACCTCCCCTACCCCCTCCACAACCTCCATGAACATCTAACAAAAGACCCACCTCTAAGTCAAATGACATCACATCTCTTATTACTTTACATTGGCTGTGTTATTGTGAACAACCAACTTCTCTCTCTCTTAAATTTGTATACTTATGTAAAACATTGATACAAACTCGCTTGTTACTTTATCGACATTCCCTGAACCTGAATTAAGGCCACCCTCTTTAATGGACGAGGACAGGAGCGCATCCCACCATTCCCCACCTCTTGGGGGAGGGGGGGAGGGGGGGAGGCGTCCTAGTCACCTTCTCTATCCAATTAACATTGATAAAGGTTTCATCAGGTTTAGATACAGGAATAAACCCCATAGATACCTTTATCCCCTCCCCTGAACCCCACCCTCTCATACCCAGCCAACGAGGGCTTCAGCCTTTCCACCTCCCCTTAGAGACTATAACTCTTCTCCAGAATTTGCAAGTTACTGTTCGTTTTGTATGGTTATCCGGATGTATACCTGGATTTATTCTTACCCAATTATACAGGGTAACATGTTTGTAATCCTTTTATCTGCTTTCTGTTGTATACCTTGTATAATTTGAATAAAGTGATTATAAAAAAAAAAGTAACTTTCAAGGCAGTGCCTCCAAGCCCCTGACAGATGGAGAGAAGCAGATGCAGTTAGACCCTTAGCTTTGACATGTAGGCTGTAAGCCAATTTGACTGTTGTGTTAAAATGAAAGTTGTAGGCAAGATGTTGATTTTATACTGATTTTTGAAAAGTCTACAATATTTTGATGTTTTTATACATTCTTAATATTGTTAGTTTTATTTACTCAGTTGCATCTGTTACAGGGCTTTTGGTTCACAAAGAAAATCTAATAAGTCTTTACTTTTTTTTTTCCTTTACTTTTTAAACCTGCTTCTTTGGCAAAGTTTCCAAAGGTGTGATAAGTGACTCTGTGAAGAGAAAAATTGCAGAGTTGAAATATCGCCTAAAGGAAACATCAGAAACCTCAGCAGAATACCACAAATAAACTTTTATGTCATTAATGTCATTTACCACAGTTAACACCACTTTCTATTCGGTGTTGTATTTTTTTTGGATATTTGCATAATAATAAATTTTTGTTTGTATTGTACTGTGTTATTGTTTTTTCCACATCCAGAAAATATTTTGGAATTCAATGAGTATACATTTGGATTATATTTGAAATACATTGGAAATTTATTTTGAAAACTTTACACTGTTTTGGGTGTCAGACTGTTTTCGCTTCGTATATTGAGATACATAGGCTAATACTTAAAGCCGACACCCCATCCCTTATAGATAAGAGAATGCAAAAAGGGGACAAATTTACCCCAAAGAAGGAAATGGGACTTTAATGGTGTCGGTCAAACCCCAACTCTGGAAAAATTAATCTAAATATTCATATAAAACCACAATTTATTGTTACATGATAAAATATGTCCACATGGGCTTTATGTAGCAAAACATGATGCGATCAACATAGACAACCCCAAATAACCATAATATGTATGCACCCAGGCAAAGTATAAAATCACCCCCCTAGGGAAAACAAATAGCACATTTGCTACCCGATGGAACCTAGTAGGAGGAGGTGAGGTGGGAGTGCAGGATGCAACTGATGCTAGGTCCAGTCAAACGCGTTTCACCATGTAAGGCTTCCTCAGGGGAAACAGAAACAAATTTTGGGGTATGTTATCCCTATAAAAACACAAAAACAGTCTCATAGAATGTATAACATATATAGCCTTCATTATAACATCTTATTTTTACTCAGTGAAAATCAATAGACAAATATATGGTATTCAACAAAGCATCTACCAACACTTTCTCATCCAATTACCTTGTTGTGCTGAAATAATTTTGTCCACACGGAAGGGAAGGGAGAGATACTAAGGTCTCTATATAGCAGCTTTTTATTGCACGTAGTTTTGTAGACCAGCCAATTTTCAAGCCTTATAGTAAATGTTAAGTACAGTATATTCACGTGCTGACCACAGAGCCAGATGAAGGGGAAGGAATGGCGTCAGAAGATACGTGCTTCCTCACTGAGAAATGTGCTACACTATAGCGTCCCAGAAAAAGGGAAGATGTAACCCCAAAGAACAAGGGCAAAATCTGAAAAAATATATGTAGAAGAAGCATAGTAAATACCACTTTGTGGTTTACCTACATCGTCATATTGATATAGGCATTTATATGATACATAGGTAAGCAAAATAAACATACCTCTTATAGCTCATATGATTGTGTGCCCACCGTTCGGAGGAGAAAACTTGGTCAGACCCCCCAATGGGACTCTCTATGGTTGACTAACCTAGAGTGGGGGGAGGATATTTCTAGGTAGAGAAATAATAGAGAAGCAAAGGGGTCACTCATAAGTGGACCCTTGTCACAAAAGATAGACAAAGAATGGCTCCTACAGAGAGCCCAAACTATCTGTCATGTAGTATCAGATCCAGGAATGATCCTTACCTTTTACCTCCAGTTCTCCCAAATGCAGGAGCATATAATCCACCCAAACAAAGGCAGATCACTGCGCATAAGCTGGAGTGTGTCAGCTCAATAAATATAGCCGTAATGGCGCCAAAACGCCACAACAGGTAGACGCCCAAAGCGCATATCATCTCCCCATGGGTTCAGGGTGTGCAGTGAACACGGGCCCACACGGTAGGGGGGCCCACTGCTCCCTGGCACACACTGCCCACATGGAGTAAAGTCAAAATTGGTCTATAACATTTTCTTGGGCCCCATGATTTCAATCAGAGGGGCCCAAGAGGTGGGAGCATCGATGGACTTTTTTATTTTCTGTTCTCAGGCGGAGGCAGATAGAGCCGCATTTTCTGATGCTCGGATTATAGTCCCAGCATCTCAGAGACTCCAGGGGGCGGAGCTCGGGTGATGGGGCCATGCTGCATACACACAGCAGTGTGTAGTGTGGCTGCTCCCTCTTCCCATGCCCCCTGCACTGTGTGTGATGATCGGACACAGCAGACAAAGTCTTCCTTCACAGACTTTAGCTAAGCTTCGGTTCTCTGTGATCTGTCACCTGGAAAGCAGTCTGTGAAGGAAGACTTTGTCTACTGTGTTCGATCTGTGAGCAGTGAGTCTTATCAGCAGCACCGCTGAATGGGAGATAAGGGGAGGATGGCAGGCTGCCTATTACACACACGGCAGGTCAGCAGCCCAGGAAGGAGGAGGGGTGAGGGGGGACAGTGAATGGATGTGATCCATGGCTTCCTGCTGGCTCTTCCCTGACTGACCACCATTACATTTGTATAGAAATCTTCAAGGGGGGAGCAGCAGACTGACACAGAGGGTTGTGTTGTAGCAGACAGGGGGGCTCTAAGAAGTCACACACAGCACACTCTTCAGACAAGAGAGAGCCAGGTCAGAGAAGGGAAAAGTTTGTATTGGGGGTCATTTAGGGGTAGAGTAGTCTGTACTGGGAATGGGGGTGGTGGTCAATATTTGTATACAGGCCAATGTGCTATCCACCTAGCCTGGGTTCACATATGTGTGATCTCAGAGATCACATGTGATTCGCACCCGCACCGCAGGTGCCGATCACATGCAATCTCTGAGCAATGTGAGTTGGGCCTTACAGTTGAATGGCTGAACTCGCATTGGATTCAAAGGAAAAAGGTGCAGGGACCTTTTTTTTCCCACAGTGGAATCAGATCGCATGGGTGTTCTCACCCATGCGATCAGATTCATGTGTGAGTGCACAGTTCGCACTGCGATCTGTGAACAAAACTGTGGGTGTCATTAACTTTGTAATGACACCCCCAGTGGATCGCAGAGGGCAGTGTGAACTGCCTGCGGGAAGACTGCGATGTGGGAACCGGCTCTGGAATCGCGTTGATTTCCGCATCGCACAAGTGCAAACCCGGCTGAGCCAGAGGAATATCATCCCTTTGTGCAACATATGCACTGCACCCATAGATGAAAAGTGTCAGACACTACAGCTGCACCTGTCACTAAGTGCAGGGCTCCCCAACCCCCGGACTGCTGACCGGTGCCAGTCCATGGCCTGCCAGATGCTGCCCCTGGGAAGAGAGAGGCTGTTTGTTTCTACTGTGTCCGATTCTGTGAGCCAGGTCACTTCCTTTGAGATCAGTGGTGCATTAGATTCTCATAGGAGGGGAGCCGTATTGTCAACTGTGCATTTGCCAATTGCAGGGTTCCCTCCTTGAGATTCTAATGCCTGCTGATCTGGCTGAGTGTGTAGCACTGGGTAGAGGCTACATAGCCATACATTGAGAGGTTTTACTGCAAAGACAAAATTGCATCTGGTGGCATGCTACAAGTGGCAAGTGGCACGCTACATCTGGTGGTAGGCTACATGTAGCAAGTGGCACGCTGAATCTGGGGGTAGGCTACGGGTAGCAAGTGGCACTCTGCATCTGGAAGCAGCTGACAATGGTAAGTGGCACGTTCCATCTGGTGGCAGGCAACAATGGCAAGTGATGAACTGCATCTGGTGGCAGGCGACAATGGCAAGTGACATGCTGCATCTTGTGGCAGGCAACAAAGGCAGGTGACATGCTGCGTCTGGTGGCAGGAGACAATGGCAAGTGACATGCTGCATCTGGTAGCAGGAGACAATGGCAAGTGACACGCTGCATTTGGTAGCAGGAGATAATGGCAAGTGACACGCTGCATCTGGTGGCAGGAGGCAATGGCAAGTGACAAGCTGCATCTGGTAGCAGGAGACAATGGCAAGTGACACGCTGTATCTGGTAGCAGGAGACAATGGCAAGTGACATGCTGCATCTGGTGGCAGGAGACAATGGCAAGCGACACGCTGCATCTGGTGGCAGGATATAATGGCAAGTGACATGCTGCATCTGGTAGCAGGAGACAATGGCAAGTGACACGCTGCATCTGGTGGCAGGAGACAATGGCAAGTGACACGCTGCATCTGGTGACAGAAGACAATGGCAAGCGACACGCTGCATCTGGTGGCAGGAGACAATGGCAAGTGACACGCTGCATCTGGTGGCAGGAGACAATGGCAAATGACACGCTGCATCTGGTGGCAGGAGACAATGGCAAGTGACACGCTGCATCTGGTGGCAGGAGACAATGGCAAGTGACACGCTGCATCTGGTGGCATGCGATGGTGACAAGTGACACGCTCAGGGCTCCCACTGATTCTGCATTATGGGGAGTTGAACTATTTCATTATATATTACAATGTAGTAAAATAAATAATTGAATCAATCATCCTGACACCATATCGAGCATGGTGTCGGGAATATTGAAGTTCTAACCCCAGCCATTCACCCAACAAATCAACCGCTGCCAAATCCCCCACACCCCTTCCCCTCCCCCACCCCCACCCCCCAGTCCGTGGCAAAATTTGGTGCCAAAAAGTTGTGGACTACTGATTAAGTACATACAGCGCCGCTAAGTTTAAACACCACCAGCCTCGACTCTCCTCTCTCCAATTCTGCCTGTAAAAAGATGTCTACAGGGTGGAGGCAGGGCTGCCAGCTGCCACTGACAAGTGTTGGCCGGATGGGAGGTCATTGCCCGAGTTCCCGTCGGGAGGGATTCCAGCTGCAGGAGTTCATTCTGAGAGTGGTGGAGGGAGAATCCAGGCCAACAGTGTATCAACGTAGCGGCGCTCTATGTATTTAGTGAGAGGCGGATGTGTGGAGGGAGCTAAGTTGGTGGGGTTTTGTAGGACGTCAGAAGGGACTTGTGTGCAGGGACTTGAGGAGGGAGATTGGGATGGCAAGAAAGGGTGAGAGCAGTGTCTGCAGGATGGTGGGAGGCCAGGACTGCTGCTGTGTGCCTATAGCCACCGTACGTTGCTCCATGCATGCCACTGCCCAGTGGCCTCTGTAGTGCTGGAGCAATTAGAACCATATACTTTCCTACCATCTGCACTCTGCCTGCACTAACTACCCACCATACACTCCGCACTCCTCTCCTGCACATAATACCCACCTCCATACACTCCACACTCCTCTCCTTGCACCTGCTATCCACCACCATTCACTCCGTACCCCTCTCCCTGCACATACAACCCACCACCATAAACTCCTCTCCCTGAACATATCCACCTTCATACACTCCTCTGCTGTATATTCTACCCATTACCATACACTCCACACTCCTCCCCCTGCGCATACTACCCTCCATCATAAAATCTGCACTCCTCTCCCCTCACATACTACCCATCTCCATACACTCCACACTCCTCTCCTCTCCCTGCATATACTACCCACCGCTGTACACTCTGCACCCCTCTTTTGCACATACCACCCACCGCCATACACTTGGCACTGTACATTCCCTATTTAACATTAATGCATTCTGCACAATGTAATTATCGCAGACACTACTAACCTCCCTGGTGGTATGATTATGTCAGATTTTTTGTGCTGAAAGCGGTACGATTATTTTGCATGGAAATTTGTTGTTTTATATTGTAGGCCTGTAATTCTTAGGAATAACTCACTTAAATCTGTCTAAACAAGAGTTTAGTAGACATCCCGGGTATGATAAAGTTTGAAACATGAAATCATAAATTATAATATAATAGATAACTATAAATAATTATCAAAAATAATATCGTAATAGTAATAAAATTTATTCAATAATGTAATCAAACCAAAAACACAGAAATTTGCTCAGTTGCAGAATTGTCGCTGTCCTCACTTTCAGTTTCTGATGATAAATTTCCCCAAAAATCAGTATCACTCAATTCTGCAAATGATTCTTATTTACTATCGCTGTTTTCTAGCTGATCAAAAACCACTTTTGACGTAAAGGGACACTTTTTGGTTGCCATGGACATTCTCAAGTTTCCAGGCAGAAAGAATGACATAAATAATATAAAAGTGCATGCAGGGCACTGGGCAAACCACTAGGGACAAAGGAAATGACTTCACACAGTAATGTAATCTGTAAGATTACAGTGTACTGTATGTGCTGTGTGTGTTTCACTTTTTGAATTTCCCACCGGTCTCCGTCCCCGTGTGACGCGATGCTCGCAGGGAATGGAGCCCGGCACACAGAGTCATCTGGCGGCGGACACAGCCCACAGACACGGCGGGGACATCGCTGGATCCAGGGGACAAGGTGAGTAGTGCTGCCTGGATCCAGCAATGCAATCCCGAGTGTGGCTCGGGGTTACCGCTAATAGTACTGAAATTCCACCCCGAGCCACACTCGGGATTACCGCCAGGGAGGTTAACTACACCCCTTTAAGCCACACCCAATATTTACTTTTGATCTTGCACACGGGCCCACTGAATTCATGATACGCCCCGCCTGCATGTTATCCTATGTATTAATGCACACATAAGCTTTTATAAGCATTTTTTTGAAGGATTGTTTAGTGGCAAAAATAAAGCCCTCTGCCAGCGTGTTCTGGGAAAGCAGCGTTTTGGCAGAAAAAACACTGACCATTCCTAAACTCTACCAAACTCTCCCGGTGTCCAGCGTTTAGCAGATTTTTTTTTAAGTGGAGGCCACTGGTGTTCTTAACAACCAGTGGCCCCATGTCCTTGACAACAGATGAGTCATCAGCTGTTAGCGAGGTTCCCTGCTAACAGCTAAATGTAAAAAAAATATTGCCAGCAATAAAAAAAGTGAAAAAAACACGTGGGGGTCCCGAATCCATACCAGGCCCTTTGGGTCTGGTATAGATTTTAAGGGGAACCCTCACATCATAAAAAAAAAAATGCCTTGGGGTCTCACCAAAATCCATACCAGATCCTTATCCGAGGATGCAGCCTGACAGACCAGGAAAGTAGGGGACAAAAATAGCATGGGGATCCCCCCAAATCCATGCCAGGCACTTCGGGTCCGGTATGGATTTTAAGGGGACCTCCCTAGTCCATACCAAACCCTTAGGTCTGGTATGGATTTTTGAGGGGAGCCCCACTCCAAAGTTTTTAAAAAATGGTGCCGGGTTCCCCCCAAAAATCCATACCAGACCTTTATCTGAGCATGCAGCCTGGCAGCCCAGGAAAGGGGGGGGGGGCGAGTGAGCACCCAATCCTGAACCATGCCAGGCCACATGTCCTCAACATGAGGGTGCTTTGGGACAGGGAGGGAGTCTGCCCCCCCAAAGAACCTTGTCCTTATGTTGATAGGGACAAGGGCATCTTCCCCAAAACCCTTGCCAATGGTTGTGGGGGACTGTGGGCGGGGGGTTTATTGGAATCTCAGATCCCAGCCCCCCTATGTAAATGAATATGGGATATTCATGGATGCAAATAAGGGTTGCACCAAGAAATATGATAAAATTTGGGCTACACGGCTAGCAGAACCTTCCACGGCAGGGAATGTCTCTATAGTGTTGTCCTGATGCCGCTCCCTGCGGCTTGTGTGTTACTTTAGGGTCCCTTGGTGCTGTTTGGATGTGATGTGGTATGGTGGGTCGGTTGGTCACAAGTCTTATTAGTTGTTGATTTTGTGAGTTGTTTTTCTCCATATGGCTAATGTTTAATACCATCCGTTATATATTGTGTATGCCCCATGCATGGGCTAAATGCCTGAGGTATGGACAGTTATGGTGTGACTATATTTCTAAGTTTTTGTACCTATTCAAAATAATAAAAAGATTAAAAAAAATAATTAATACATATTCATCTGTACACACATAATAGGTGTATTGGTAATGTGTAGTGGTAAAAGTCTATGTGTGTGTAAAATAGCTTTTTGATACATTTTGGCCTGCTTCTAAGAATACTTAAAAAAGAAAATAACTATGAATGTATCTTTGTGATGTGTATGTCAATGGCTATGCAAATACAAAGACCACATACAGGGAGGGCCTGTTGATTGTTCACATGTTGAATGACAAGCTTTCTATGAAAGGTTTTGAGAAACAGGGAAGCTTAACCTTCAACAGCTACAATGACCTGTTGCTCTGAATGACAGTCACAGGATGAAATAAGCTGGATGCAGCAATAGCTGAATTCATTATATATGCCATAAGTTAGGAGTTAAACTACTTTTCTTGGTGTACCATACGCAGATGCCATTAAAGGTCAATGTTACAATGCAGTGTTTGTACACAAAACAAGAGTTCCATATGGTCTATTAAAATGAGGTCTGTGCTTTTTTTGTCTTCCCACAGCTGTTACTACTGCACAACCATCTTCATTTTAAAGACTAGATTGAATTGGAGTTACGCGATGCCTTGTGCCTGTGCATTGCTCATGTGGGTCAGACAAGCTCTCTGTGATCTCACCCCCTTTCTTTTTTTTTTTTTTTTTCAACAAAGCTCATCTAAGTTTATGGGAATGAAGAATATCCTGTTAACAAGTCAGAAAACGTGTACCTAATAAAATGTGATTTAAAAAAAGGGGCTTCATATATAATACAATATCCCTCATAGAAGGCCACACAGTGATAGAGAGGAGATGTCCAAGTTGTAGAATTTTGACATTACATATATAGCCATTGCTACATGGGCTTACATGAGCTTGCCTTCTGACAAAAATGATCACAGGCTATGATCCTCATGGGGCACACTTTTTATTTCTTCCCTTTTACTTTTTGCCTACACGTTTACTTGTCTACCTGGGGCAAATTGTGGGTGACTTGATTGCCTCTCCTTTCTCTTTTTGTTCTGATTTTATTTATTTTTACCTGGCTTTTTTATTACTATAATCATACTTGCTGTAACACATCCTAGAGAAAGAATTAAAAAATGTGTAGACCTAAGTCTGTTATGGAGGGGCTCCATGCAAAGAAAAATAATACAAGCATGAAGCTTATCTATACCAAACCCTTAATCCAAGCATGCAGCCTGGCTGGACAGAATGGGGCAGGGTAGGATAGTGACACCCCCTCCTGAAATATGCCAGATCACATGTCCTCAACATGGGGCGTGTGCGAGGAACCCCCCTGGCCAATCACCTTGTCCCCCATATTGATAAAAAGGGCCTGATCCACACATCCCCCCAGGTGGTTGTAGAGGTCTGCAGGTAGAATCCATATCCAGAATCTGGAAGCCCCATTCACCACTTGAAGACTGGACTGTTTCACCCCCTTCCTGCCTAGACCATTTTTCAGTTTTCATTGCTGTCACAATTTGAATGAAACTTACTTGGTTATGCAACACGAGACCCAAATTAATTTGATATAATTTTTTTTTTTTTTTACAATAGATTTTTATTGAGAAAAGTGATAATCTTTACAACAAATACTCCCTATCCGGGAGGATAGCAGGATATAAAAGATAACAGTAGATTCACATTATAATGCATTATAGTGCAAGAAGTGGACTCCGGGGGGAGTACAGTGCAAAACATGAGCTAGCGGAGGGAGCGGCCCAACCCTCCAATCACGGATAGATGGTATGCAGTGTAGACCCTACCAGGGTTGTATCTGCCTATCCCCCTCTCACCGGGAAGAATCCGCCCCCCCAAATTGGGAGCTAAACTGTGGGCGGATAATGCTAGACGGACTCAGGGCCCACTGTACGGGTTGGGATTGTGGCTGGGAGGCTCCCCCCCGCCAGCACAATGCAGTTATTTGACAGAATTCAATTTGTGCTGGATTGTAGCCACAGGTGTGATAAGCAAAAGAATAAGGAGAAACGGTACAAAACAATACAAAACCAACATAGAACAGAGATAGTACTCGTGAATCTTTGCTCTCAAGTGATACATTTCAGTAAGCTTACTATGGTTTGCATCCTGAAAAGGTCAGTGGTAGATGTTAGATGGCGGTTGATTAGCATGGTTTCAGTAGTGTTTATGAGTTAGGATCAAGTAAGCGTGAGAGTGAGATGGCCTTTTAATCCGG
Source organism: Glandirana rugosa (assembly GCA_018402905.1). Classification (NCBI taxonomy): domain Eukaryota; kingdom Metazoa; phylum Chordata; class Amphibia; order Anura; family Ranidae; genus Glandirana; species Glandirana rugosa. The sequence goes on from BLSH010445687.1 coordinate 364,840, forward strand.
AGGGAATCAGGATTGGGTGTTATTACTCGGGAGAGTGGACCATTTTGAGGTGGTCCATGCCTTCCATTTATGGTGGAAAGCCTGGGCCTTGTTGGCTTTATAGGTGATCATTTTTTCCATCAGAGCTTGAGAGTTCACCCTAGTAATTACTTCAGTGATAGTGGGGGGTTAGGATCCCTCCATTTGTTAGCTATTGCTGTTCGTGCAGCAAAGAGGGTGTGTAAGGTGATGGTTCTCATCTCCGTTGGGAATGTGTCAATCCCAACGGAGAGGAGCGCTAATTCGGAGGTTAAGGTTATTGTTTGGTTATTAATTGCAGAAACCAGTTCAGCAACTGCTTTCCAAAAGGGGTGTAAGGCAGGACAGCCCCAGAAAGTATGTAGAAAGGTTCCCCTGTTCTGACATTGTCTCCAGCAGAGAGGAGAAGTCTTAGGGTTGAATAGGTGCAATTTGTGGGGTGTTAGGTAGTAGTTGTGCAACAGTTTTAGAGAATTGTCCCAATGGTTGACACAGGCTGAGAGTTTGTTATTGGAATTGATTGCTGCCCACCATTGTGTCTGGGTGAATACCATGTTTAGTTCCTGTTCCCATTTGAGGATACTTTTTATCTTACTGGTCAGAGGAACATGGTTGTAGAATCTATATAGTAAAGAGATTCCTTTAGGGAGGGGTTGGAGTTTACCAAGAAGGAAATGCCAAATTTTTGTTGGTAGTCGGATGTTAGTGTGGGGGTTGGACTCATGGAAGTGCTTGATTTGATTAATTTTTAGGTTGTCTAGTGCTGTGGGTGTATGGATATCACTAAGGTTGAAATGAAAGCCCTTTTTTTTCCATTGTTGCGTGGAAAAGTCAGTGATCAGGTATTCATAGGCAACCAGTGGTAGCTTGAGTGTGGATTTTTGCTCATCTTGGAAGTGCAGATTTGTCAGGGTTGTCCATGCTTTGACTGTAGCCTGTATTGTAGGAGCATCGGGAACTTGCACTTTATGAGATATGGCCGCCGCCATCAGTAGAGCAGGGGGATCATGGTTTGGCACTGTGTCTCGCTCAATATTTGACCATAAATTATCCTCTTGAGATGAGAACCAGCGCCTGGTTTGCTCCAGGATTGAAGCATGGTAATAGGCTTTGATGTTTGGCAGCCCTAGGCCACCTTGAGATCTATGGAAGTGCAGGGTGGAGAGAGCAATTCTAGGCCTCGACTTACCCCATATGAATTTGCGGATTAAACCGTCTAGGTCTGAAAAGAATTTCTGGGGTAAGGGTATAGGGAGGGTTCTAAACTAGTAAAGCACTTTAGGGAAAATTTGCATTTGAAAAGCGGCAGCTCTTCCTAGCCAGGAGAGTTGGACTTTGCTCAGGGTGCTTAGTTCTTTTTGGAGGTTAGTAAGTAGTGGGGGAAAGTTATGTGAGTAAAGTTTAGTTGATGGAGTTGTTAGTTGGATTCCCAGGTAGGTGATGGAGGGGCTGTCCCAATTACACAGGAATATTTCCATTAGTTGGGTCTTTTGTGATTGAGTGATGTTGACAGGGAGGGCGAAGCATTTTGATGTATTAACTTTGTAATAGGATATTTTACCGAATCTATTCAGGAGTTCTTTGACTGCCTGCAGAGAGCATTTGGGGTTTGTGAGTGTTAAGATGATATCGTCCTCAAACAGACCTAGTTTATGGTGTATAGGGCCTACTTCGATACCCTGTATTTCAGCCGATGCGCGGATATGTGCTGCCAGGGGCTCTATTGCGAGAGAGAAAACTATAGGTGACAATGGGCACCCCTGACAGGTACCGTTGGTGAGGGAGAAGGGGTCTGACATTAATCCAGAGGTGTAGACCTGGGCAGATGGGTTGGCATACAATGCCATTATAGCTCTATGGAGAGAGCCTGTAATGCCAAATTTCAAGAGGGCCCTCGACAGGTATCCCCAATGGACCCTGTCGAAGCCCTTCTCCGCGTCGAGGGCCAGGAAGACGCATGGTTGTCTCTGTTTTTCCGCCCTGTGTAGAAGGTTGATCATGCCTCGTGTGCCATCGCCTGCCTGTCTTCCTTTGACAAAGCCCACCTGGTCTAGTCCTATAATGGAGGGGGTAACATGCAACAGCCTGTTGGCAAGAATTTTTGGGAAGATCTTAAGATCTGTGTTCAGAAGTGAGATGGGCCTAAAGTTTTGGGGTGAGGTGGGGTCCTTCCCTTGTTTGGGGATAGTTATTATTACCGCTCACAGCATTTCTTGGGGGAATTTGCCTAGTGAAATAGCAGTGTTAAATGAGTTTTTAAGGTGTGGAGTTAGTTGAGCGGCAAAGGCCTTGTAATATTCCGCTGAGAATCCATCGATTCCCGGGGACTTGTGCGGGGGAAGGGCATGTATTGCGTCTAAAATTTCTTTATCTGTGATAGGAGCGTTGAGGAGATGTCGTGATTCATCGCTCAAGCTGGGTACATTTGTTTTGCTTAGGAAGGATTCAATTTCAGCGTCAGTTGGCTGGTGGGTTGAGTCATCCCCTTGGAGGTTATACAGTGTTTGGTAGTAGTCTTTAAAGGTGTTGGCAATGTCCCTAGGGTTCCTAAAGACTTCCCCTGACCTATGATGAGTGATTTTATTCAAGGTGATTTTTTGTTGTTTTTGTTTTAGCTGGGCCACCAATAGTTTACCCGCTCTGTTCCCCTGGGAGTACCAGTTGACTTTTAGGCGTTTGAAATAGGTGTCGTATTCTGTCTTAAGAATGGCTCTGATTTTCTCTCTGCAATTTGTCAGTTCTATTAGAACAGCTTCATTTCCTACTGCATTCTACTTTCTGCCCAGGTAATGGAAAGTATCTCTGCTTTAACATTTTGTAATACATATTTATCAGTGAGGAAAAAGTCAATTCTCGAATAGGACTGATGTACCGCCGAGTAAAAGGAGGAGTCCTTTTCCAAGGAGTGGAGACACCTCCAGGGGTCATAAAGGCCCTCACTAAGACAAAGTGGGGCTAACTCCTGTCTGTGTCTCTTACTCTTAGCGCTCGCTCAAGACCTTTCTCCATGATCATATTAAAATCACCGCGAGTTATCAATTTAACCTTTTGGAGCCGTTTAGCCCTGGTCAGTATCTTTGCAATAAACCGTTTGGGCCTAATGTTTGGTGCGTAAAGATTGACCAGGGTATAAAGGGCGTTATTAATCTCTGCCACCAATATAATGAATCTCCCTTTTTCATCTAGGATTAGGTCTTGTTGGGAAAAGGAGACCGAGTCCCCTATTGCCACCAAGACCCCATTGTGTTTGGAAGCGGCTTCGGCAGTAAAAACATGAGGACATTTCGGGTGAGAACATCTTGGTGCTTTAGTTGCTTCAAAGTGAGTCTCTTGTATGCACACAATATCGCAGTGGTGTTCCAATGCAGTTTTCCACATTGAACGTCTTTTACAGGGATTATTCAGGCCTCTCACATTAAAAGACATCAGCTTAAGAGACATAGTTTTTTGAGGAAGGCTGCTGAGAACCCATCTAACAGTAATGTCGTACTGACAGGTGGTGCTGAAAGTCGAGACCTATCAGGTGACCCATAGGGAGCAAAGGTCAGATACTGGCCTTGGCTGGGGGCCAAGGCAGGCATAGGTATCAAAAAAAAGAACAGAGCCGTGAGGCCAACATTAACAGTAGGAACATCGAACAGTTTAAGAAAAGCTGACATAAATGCAGCTCAAGTGGGGGGGAACACTTACTTACCAAGTGTTCTTCAGGTAAAAGTCAAAGAAAAACAGATAGGGTTTTACTCACAATGGCCGAAAGCCTGGTGGAGAGTCCCTTAGCTCTTGATGGAGGTGTTGCTTTAAGTTAAGGCAGTCGGGGTGTCAGATGCTTGTCGGTGTTTTGGAGTTTGGCGAAGTGCCTATCGTGTTCATTAATGGGAGTTATTCTTTTTCTGGTGACCTTGTCGTGGCGTAGTTTGTGGTGACTTGGCTGATGGAACGTTGTCATCTTTCGGTGGTAGTAGGTCCCACTTCCGAAGACGTTCCAGGCCTCTTTCCTGCGTGGTAATGGTGAAGGACTCATTATGCATTTCCAGGATAAGTTTCGTCGGGAAGCCCCATTTATATAGAATTTTATGGTTCCTTAGTATTTTTGTTATCGGGACCAGGTTGCTTCTTGCCTCCATAGTGGCTTTTGAGAGGTCGGCGTAGATTGCAATGCCTGCATATGGTTCTGGCAGGGTTCGTTTTTTCCTAGAGAAGAGCATGAGCTGTTCCTTAGTTTGGTAAAAATGCAGTTTAGCAATGACATCACGAGTAGAGTTGAGCGAACCCGGACTGTAAAGTTCGGGTCCGTACCGAACTTTGGGGTGTCCAGGACCCGGACCCGGACTTTTCAAAAAAAGTCCGGGTTCGGGTCCGGTGTGAGTTGAGATGAGCACTACAGTAACGATTTGACGTAAAAATGGTTTGATTCCTTGTCGAGTACGAGAAGAGATCCTTTTTTGCTTGGGACGGTCTTGGTATACGTCCGTAACGTTAGATGCGGCTGGAGAGTTTTCGGTGATACCTCCGTTCTTCGTTGGACCAGGGCTATTGTTTTTATGATTCCTTGGTATTTTAAGATATATTTACCCCGAAGGGCTGCTTTGAATAGGACCTTTACGTATTACTCAGGAAGTGGTAATGGTGCGTCCTTTCTCCGGACCTTGCAGAAGCCTTCACCCTGGATGATGGTGGCTTTCTACTGTTGCAAGGTAGTCGGTTCAGTGGTGTTTGATGCGG
>BLSH010445687.1:394045-414769 GCA_018402905.1 Glandirana rugosa
CCTCTTTGGTATGATGACAAGACCTTTCCAGATGTTTGCAGAACAGATGTTCAGTTATTCCCGTTTTTTTTAAAGTGACACACATACTTTACAGATGTTTGCAGAACAGATGTTCAGTTATTCCCAGTCATATTTAAAGTGACACACAGACTTTCCAGATGTTTGCAGAACAGATGTTCAGTTATTCCCGGTTATATTTAAAGTGACACACAGACTTTACAGATGTTTGCAGAACAGTAGTATGGTTTCTCCCAGTTTTATTTAAAGTGACACACACATTTTCCAGATGTTTGCAGAACAGTTATATGGGTTCTCCCGGCTTATTTATACTTTTTTGACACAGTTTGAAGATGATTTTAGAACAGTGATATGGCTTCTACCGTTAATTAATACTTTTCAGACCCAGTTTGAAGATGGTCCACATCCACCTCCATTTTTGATTTTTTTTAGGTTTTTATTTTTTTTTAAATATTTAAAGTTATTTCCCTGTCCCCATTTCTTTGTAGGTCACTTGTCCCATCCTTACCCCCATTTCCTTCCTTTTGCAGACCTCTAGGACTTTCCAGGACTATTTTACAGCCATTTTTGTGCCTAAAAGTTCGGGTCCCCATTGATTTCAATGGGGTTTGGGGTCCAGGACAAAGTTCGGGTTCTGTCCGGACCCGAACCCGGACTTTGTCCCGAAGTTCGGCCGAACCAGCAGAACCCGGACTTCTAGAAGTTCGCTCAACTCTAGTGACAACACTGAAGAAATGACACTTTACTACAATGTAAAGTAGTGAGTGTACAGCTTGTATAAGAGTGTAAATTTGCTGGCCCCTCAAAGTAACTCAACACACAGCCATTATTGTATAAACCGCTGGCAACAAAAGTGAGTACACCCCTAAGTGAAGATGTCCAAATTGGGCCCAAAGTGTCAATATTTTGTGTGGCCACCATTATTTTCCTGCACTGCCTTAACCCTCTTGGGCATGGAGTTCATCAGTGCTTCACAAGCTGCTACTGGAGTCCTCTTCCACTCCTCTATGATGACATTATGAAGCTGGTGGATGTTAAAGACCTTGCGTTCCTCCACCTTCCGTTTGAGGATGCCCACAGATGCTCAATAGGGTTTAGGTCTGGAGACATGCTTGGCCAGTCCATCACCTTTACCCTCAGCTTCTTTAGCAAGGCAGTGGTCATCTTGGGGGTGTATTTGGGGTCCTTATCATGTTGGAATACTGCCCTGCGGCCCAGTCTTCAAAGGGAGGGAATCATGCTCTGCTTCAGTATGTCACAGTACATGTTGGCATTCATGGTTCCCTCAATGAACTGTAGGTCCCCAGTGCTGGCAGCACTCATGCAGCCCTAGACCATGACACTCCCACCACCATGCTTGACTGTGGGCAAGACACACTTGTCTTTGTACTCCTCACCTGCTTGCCACCACACACATTTGACACCATCTGAACCAAATACGTTTATCTTGGTCTCATCAGACCACAGGACATGGTACCAATAATCCATGCCCTTAGTCTGCTTGTCTTCAGCAAACTGTTTGTGGGCTTTCTTGTGCATCATCTTTAGAAGAGGCTTCCTTCTGGGATGACAGCCATGCAAACCAATTTCATGCAATTTTTATATGGTCTGAGCATTGACAGACTGATCCCCCATCCTTCAATCTCTGCAGAAATGCTGGCAGAATCATATGTCTATTTCCCAAAGACAACCTCTGGATATGATGCTGAGCACATGCACTCAACTTCTTTGGTTGAACACGGCGAGGCCTGTTTTGCATGGAACCTGTCCTGTTAAATCACTGTATTGTCTTGGCCACCAGTCTGCAGCTCAGTTTCAGGGTCTTGGCAATCTTCTTATAGCCTAGGCCATCTTTATGTAGAGCAACAATACTTTTTTTCAGATCCTCAGAGAGTTCTTTCCCTGAGGTGCCATGTTTAATTTCCAGTGACCAGTATGAGAGAGTAAGAGTGATAACACCAAATGTAACACACCTGCTTCCCATTCACACCTGAGACCTTGTAGCACTAATGAGTCTCATGACACCGGGAGGGAAAATGGCTAATTGGGCCCAATTTGGACATTTTCACTTAGGGGTGCACTCACTTTTGTTGCCAGCAGTTAAGACATTAAGGGCTATGCGTTGAGTTATTTTGAGGAGACAGCAAATTTACACTGTTATACAAGCTGTACATGAAAATATATAATAAAATATTTACAAAAATGTGAGGAGTGTACTCACTTTTGTGAGATACTGTATATTTAGTAAAGGATGGATTTATTCTTTTTCTATACTTATGTTGACTGTATCTACAAAAATCATTGCTCATGCCATTTGCCAACCGATAAACATGAATCCCCCCTTGAGGTAAACATATACACACAGTCAATATATTTTATATAATTTGAATAAAAGCTATGTTTTAATACCAGTGGCCTTGGTGCATGGGACAATGCACCCTTGTTCAGTAAAAAGTATATCATTGCCAGTATAAGTATTATTGCCTGGAACTTAAAGTGGTTGTAAAGTCTTCTGGTTATTTATCTTAATGCATTCTATGCATTAAGGTGAAAGACCTTTTAAGTGCAGCAGTCCCCCAGTGCCCCCCTTTACTTACCTGAGCCCGAACCGATCCCACCCCGGGGATGAGCCTTGTCTCTCTATCTGCCGGCTCCACATTGGATTGATTGATAGCAGGGGAGCCTTTGGCTTCCACTGCTGTCAATCAAAGCCAGTGACGCGGGAGCCAGGGGCTGGGCCAAGTCCCGCTGTATGTGTGAAAATACGTAACACCAGGACTTGGGAGCGCACCCACATGGTTGACAAGCAGGGAAATCGCTTCCCTGGTGGGTCACTCGATGAGAAGGAGGAGCCAAGATCGCCGCAGAGGGACCCCAGAAGAGGAGGATTGTGGCCACTCTGTGCAAAACCACTGCACAGAGGAGGTGAGTATAACATGTTTGTTATTTAAAAAAATAAAACTGGAAGCTTTACAATCACTTTAAGACAGGATTGAGTAGTTATAAAGGAAAAAAGACAGAACATTTTTAAAATAAAACCTGTTTACCAATTTTTGTTAAAAAAATTATACATTGGACTTTGAATCTTGTGTATCACACAAATCACTTGTATCAAATGTACCATAATGCACACATAAACAAATTGTATAAAATGTGAAGGAAAAAAAAGAGACATAAAAGTAAAAAAAATTGTAAACTAGAATGTGCACAATAAACCCTGAAGGAATGGGACTCTCTATTTCTTTTCTGCACTAGATTTTGCATTTTCTAGTTTTAGTAAATCAACCCAAGCGACTGTCTGCACTATTGGAGCATATTCACAGTTGATGTTGGGACCTCGTGGTTGAGCCATGGTTTCACTGCCCCTCAACTGCTATCCCTTTTAGCTGCAAAGGCAGCAGCCAGGGGTGTACACATGCCATGGCTGTGATGCTTAGCTTTCTTTCCCCTGTACACCCGCCAATCACAACCTATTCAAGTGAATGTGGGTGCTTGTGCAGGGTCCAAAGGGTTAAAGCAGGTAGCAGTTAAACCAGTTGCCGATGGTGTATCGACCATAAGCGGCGACAGCGTGGCTCTGTCCCGCTAATCGCAGCTTATAGTCCTCACTTGGGGCGTGCACCCTGCGGAGGGCACAACAGTCTGATTCGCTAAAGGACACAGGAATTCACAGGAATAGACCAATGATTTTTAGTCTATACCTGCTGATTAGTCCTGACAAATGGAATGTCTCCCCTGTCTGTGAAATGTAAACAAAGACAGGGGAAGTGATGTCACTCTCTCTCTCTCTCTGCGCCATTTTCCATTGCAGAGAGGAGAGAGGAGACATCTAAACGTGCGTGCACCAACACTACACTAACACCAGTACACATAGGCACACTTTTCACCCCCTGATCGCCCCCCCCCCCCCCAGTTAATCCCTTCACTCCGGTCTCCCCCTGTCACTGTGTCAGTGAGTGCAGTGATCAGATCTTTCTTCACTTGTGACACTAATCAGTGTTAGGGTAGGTAGTAGTAGGCCTAGGTAGGTGTAAATACCCTCCCCTTAGCCCCCTAATAGAGTTTTTAACTCCTCGATTGCCCCCTGTCACCTGTGATCACTGTATAAGTGTCACGGGTGATGCTAGCTAGATAGATAGTTTATACCCCTTAGATTACCCACCGTGTATTATTTTATATACTTTTTATAGATTTTAACCCCCTGATCACCCTGCAGTGACCTCAGTTATGTTTTCGCGTGCGTTAGGGTCAGCGACGGTCCCCGGCAGTGTCAGATTAGTACAGGTACTTTGACACGCATACATACACCTAGATAGGTCAGTTAGTAGTATATTATCTGAACAGATCAATATCTGTGATCTGATCAGATCTAGATTAGCGTCCCCACTAGAATAGTGTTCTAAAAAATGTGGCGTTAGCGGGATCAGCCCAGATACCTGCTAGCGCCTGCGTTTAGCCCCTCGGCCCAGCCCAGCCCACCCAAGTGCAGGATCAATAGATCGCTGACACTTACCAAACACAATACACATAACTGCAGCATTTGCAGAGATCACGCCCAATCCCTGCGAAAGTTGACAGGGATTTTGGTAGCATTTGAAATAAGCTCTGATAACCAGGTGCACTTTTTTGCCTGTGAGTCACACTAGTGTACCTATAAATTTAGAAATCTCTGATAATAGTTCTGACAATGGAGTGGTCCCTGCTAAGATCAGATGTACCAGATCCCGTTCTGCTGTCGCTGAGGTGCAAGAACCACAGGGCTCTCGTATGGAGCAGAGATCCAGTACTAGTGCCACTACTCCTTCTGGCGAACTGGCAAGCACCAGCACCTAGTACATCCTGGTCATACAACCAGCACTGCAGTAACACTTGGTGACGTGGTGAGTCCCATAAGTACAGTTCAAGATTGTGTGGCTAGCACAAGTAGTCTCCCACAGCCACAAAGAAGACAAAGACAGGCCCGCGGAGCCCATAGTGCCCTTCCCACTGAATTCGCTAACCCTGATTGGCAACCCACCACTGATTCAGCACCCGTACTTCCCCCATTCACTGGCCAACCCAGAATTCAGGTGAATACAGTTGATTTTAAGGCCATTGATTATTATTCGCTGTTTTTCACCGAAGATCTCTATAGATCTATTGTGGACCAAAGCAATTTATAATGCTGGTCAATTTATCGCCGCTAATCCCCATTTGTCACTTGCCAGAGATTGGAAACCAGTAATGGTTTCCGAATTTAAGACCTTTCTGGGCCTTACCCTCATCATGGGCATACATAAAACCTGAGTTGCGGTTATATTGGTCCACTGACCCAATTCACCATATGTCGGTGCTATCTGCTTGCATAGCCAGGGAACGATACGAGCAGATCCTGCGGTTAATGCACTTCAACGACAATGAACTCTATCATCCACGGGGTGACCCTGGATATGATCGGCTCTACAAAATTGGGTCCCTCATAATCCACTTCAACCAGCAGTTCACAGCACTTTTTATTCCCAACCAAGTTGTGTGCGTGGATGATTACATTTTCTGGCCATCTTGCTTTCAAACAGTGCCTCCCCAGCAAGTGTGCCAGATACAGGATCAAGTTGTATAAGCTCTGTGACAGGGTTACGAGCTATACATATATTTTTATGGTTTATGAGGGCAAAGATTGTCACGTAGAGCCAGAAGGATTCCCAGACTACATAGGGAGAGCTGACAAAATTGTGTGGGACTTGGTGTCATACTTATTCGGAAAGGGGTACCATTTGTACGTGGACAATTACTACTTAAGCATGCTGCTTTTTAGTAAATTGTTTGATCACCAAATTGGCGCATGTGGCACTGTGCGACCTAATCGCCGGGGCTTCCCCCAATGGCTAGTAGAATCCCGACTTAGATGGGGAGAGAGAGCCTGCTTGAAAAGTGGTAATTTGCTTGCGATGAAGTGGAGTGATACAAAGGATGATTTTGTTCTTTCCTCCCTTCATGCAGATACGGCAGTCCAAATTACAATGGCGACTGGTGTTGTGGAGAAACCCCTCTGTGTCCACGAATATAACCAAAATATGGGAGGGGTGGACCTCAACGACCACTTATTGGCACCGTACCTAATTGCCTGTAAGACCAGGCGTTGGTACAAAAAAGTGTTTGTATACTTATTCCAATTGGCAATGCTGAACGCTCATGTGTTATACAGAAAGTCAGGACAGACTGGATCCTTCCTTCAATTTCAGGAAGAGATCGTCAGAGCCCTTCTGTATCCAGATGGTTCTGCATCCCATGTTCCCAATCCAAATGCAGTGAGCCGGCTACATGGATGGCATTTTACACATGCTGTCCCTGGTACCCCTACCACCCGAGCCCCCAAAAAAAGATGTTGTGTCTGCAGACAGCGCGGATACAGGCGTGACAGCTGTTTTTATTGTCCCTACTGTTTTGACCAGCCTGGTCTTTGCATCGGTGACCGAGCGCTACCATACACTAGTTGAATATTAGCGTAGGGAACAGCACTACACAGGAATAGGGCACACTGTTACAAGGTCTCCAAATATGTCACCGCATTTTTGGAGACCCTAACCTTTACTGATAAAAAAAAAAAGCGTACCAAAAAAAAAAGTAAAAAATTAATAAATAAATAAAAAATATAAAATAATAAAAGCCAAAAACAGCTGTATGTTTCTTGTTTTTCTATCTCTATTTTCTCTCTATTCTCTTTCTATTGCTCTCTTTATTGTTTTATATGCATACCTGTAATGTTTTGTTACTGTTTTTTATCATTTTTTTTGTAGGTATGTAATGTTTTTATAATGTTTTCCTGTGAGGTTTTATTATTTTTTCTTCTTAGCAGGAATTTAATTTTTTATATGTTACTGTGTTTTATTAATCTTTATTTTGTTTTCAGGATTTCACCACCACAGCTAAAAAAGAGCATATATACTGGAACATAGGGGAAGGGGTGTAAATTGGGTCAGATTGCCCCTATGCTCCAGTATATGTTTTTAAAAAGGGGCTATACCCACCATTAGAAGTGGGAGGATGAAGGATGGTTTTCTAATGGTGGGCATACCCGCCTATTGATTCTTTTTTTTCATTTAACCCACAGGCAGCATGAAAAAAAGTACATTACAACATATGTTCAACGACACATTAGTATGTTACTGGTCTTAGAGTGGTTATACCTGATGCCTGCAGTTATAGGTGTCATCTAGGTATCGTTCTTTTCATCTGGCAGTCGGCTTTCATGTAAAAGCAATCCTAGCAGCTGATTAGCTGCTAGACTGCTTTTACAAGCAGTGGGAGGGCAGTGGGAGGGTATGCCCCCCGCCATCTTCCATGGTTTTCTTGGGCTCTCCTGTCCCACCTGGGAACCCGAGAATGCAGCCGGTGGTTCTGACAGCTGACCATAGAGCTGATAGAAGACTAGAATGGCTCCAATCATCTCTATGGCCTAAGATACCTGAGGCTATGAGCATTTCATGACTTCGCTGGATATAAACCGTGGCATTGGGAAATTGGGGAAGCATCTTATCACACTGATTTTGGTGTGGTCAGATGCTTTAAGGGCTGAGGAGAGATCTAAAGTCTAATAGACCCCAAATTAAAAAAAAAAAAACATGCGACACTACCTATTTTTATCATAGAGGATATTTAAATTTCCCATGATAACAATAAAAATTATAGAAAAAAAAAAGATGAAAAGGGACAGTGTAGAAATAAAATAAAAAGCAAAATGAATAATTAAAAAAAAAATGCACCCCTGAACAGCAATTGCATCATGCATGTGAGCTAACACCCACCAACTCTTTGATGTCATCATAGAGGAATGGAAAAGGACTCCAGTGGCAACTTGTGAAGCTCTGGTAAACTCCATGCCATGCCCAAGAGGGTTAAGGCAGTGCTCAAAATAATGGTGGCCACACAAAATATTGACACGTTGGGCCCAATTTGGACATTTTCACTTAGGGGTGAACTCACTTTTGTTGCCAGAGGTTAAGACATTACTGGCTGTGTGTTGAATTATTTTGAGGGGACAGCAAATTTACACTGTTATACAAACTGTAGACTCACTAATTTACATTGCAGCAAAGTGTTATTTCTTCAGTGTTGTCACATGAAAAGACAGAATAAAATATTTAAAAAAATGTGAGGGGTGTACTCACTTTTGTGAGATACTGTATGTGTTCCTTTTTTATGTTCTCTTTTCAAGTCACCCGTTGGAAAAAAAACCTCTTATTCCTAAATGTGCTTCATTTGTTTTCTCTGCACTTTCCAAGCATTGTATTTTTTCCTCTTCTTGTGCATGGAGCACAAGTCGGCTGCTGCATCATTAACCCCTTTGTGCCTAAGGGTAAAACAAATCTTAATGCCTAAGCCCAATTTTGCAACTTTGACATCTGTTACAGCCTGTACATATCATCACAATTACTTTGTGCATCCAGGTGGATTATACCTTTTTTCATGACAACTTGAGCTTTCATTTGGTGGTAAATAGTAATGGATATCTCTTGATTTTTTTATTATCTAAGAAAAACTGGCCCAAAATTTTTAAAAAAAACCTTGTTTTATATTAACTATATATTTCTTGCTACTACCATAATTTACCAAAGAACAATCCAAAAATAAATTCTCCTACTCTTATTGATTGCAGTGAAACCACATCTCACTGAAGAAGTCCCGCCCATGGACGTAACACATATGGGGGAGGAGGTACATATGACATCACCCGTGGCCATCTTTGTGGTTTGATACACGTTGTATGGATATGCCATTATGCCTGCACTTGATTTAAGTGGTATGCTTGTGAGTGAGTTTAATTGTTTGATTTTTAATAAATTTACAATACAGAGAGCACTAGATCTTTTATTCTTCTTTATACATATGCCCTGTGGAGTGAACACTGACTGCATCGCTACCTGATCGTTGGAGGTTTGTACTCCATGGGTGGGAAAAAACACTGAGTGACCATTTTGGTCAAATGTATGAGGTGAGAGGCTTGAGTTGTCTGTGGTGGATGGGCTGCACTCACCTATTGCACTGTCTTGTCTGTCATCACACATATACTTTAGGCTGGACTGCTTATATCGAATTACGTTTATGGACATTGAGACATTGCTGACCATTCGGTGTTGTGCTGCTCTGATTATTTATTTGCATGCTATCAGGGATTTGTGGATTAACCTTGTAGTGTTCAGCTGGCAACCATCTGTTTTATTGTGTTTCGGGAATTTCTGGACAACTTTGTGATCGTCTACCTTGACGACATCTTGATTTTTTCCGCCACCTTGGAACTTCACCGTACTCAGGTCAAGAAAGTGCTTGCCACCCTGAGGAAACATGGACTGTATGTCAAGGCAGAGAAGTGTTATTTTGAGAAGACCCCCATCCAGTTCCTGGGTCTGGTCATCTCCACTGGGGGTATTTCAATGGACCCCCAGAAGGTGAAAGCAATCCTGGACTGGCCGGTCCCTTCTGACAGAAAGGGGGTCCAGCGATTCATCGGATTTGCCAACTTCTACCAGAGATTCGTGAAGGGATTCTCTGCCATTATTGCACTCATCACACAGTTGACTCGACAACAGATCCAGTTCCAGTGGTTTCCTGAAACCCAGATCGCCTTTGACAAGCTTAAAGCCCTGCTTATTTCAACACCAGAACTCCAGCACCCTGACCCAGCATTGCCTTATGTGTTGGAAGTGGACACCTCGGAAATAGCAACTGGCGCAGTGCTGTCCCAACACCAAGGACCTAAAGCTCTTCTGCACCCCATAGCCTTCGCCTCCCGGAAGATGACCCCTCCAGAGAGGAACTATGATGTTGGGGACCGAGAACTTTTGACCATTAAATTTGCCTTGGAGGAGTGAAGATACCTGTTGGAGGAAGCGGCCCATCCTATCATTATCTTTACAGACCATAAGAACTTAGAGTATCTTAGAACTGCAAAACGGCTAAGACCCCGGCAAGCCAGATGGGCCCTCTTCTTCTCTAGGTTCAACTTCCACATCTCCTACAGGCCAGGCTTCAAGAATGGGAAAGCTGACGCCTTGTCCCGGATGTTCCCTGACACCCCTGAGGCTTCGGAACCTAAGACCATCCTGATGGCACAAAATTTTCTCCTCATCCAGCCCGATGTGATGTCGGCTATTCAGCAAGCTTCCAGCCAGTGCTCAGAGCCAAACGTTCCCAAGCTGTTAAGGAAAGAAGGCTTATTGTGGGCTCAAGACAAGATTTTTGTCCTCCAGGCAATAAGACTACAGATCCTGAGGACATTCTATGATCACAAGCTTGCTGGACATTTTGGGGTGCAAAAGACTTCCATGCTTATTCAGCTCTCCTTCTGGTGGCCTAATTGGAAACAGGATTGTAAGGACTATATCAGCTCTTGTACAGTGTGCCAACGAAACAAGGGCTCCAACACCAAGTCCTGGAGGTTGTTGAGACCTTTGCCTATCCCCGAGCAACCCTGGAAGAAGGTCTTGATGGACTTTATTGTCGATCTACCCCCCTCAGAGGGATTCACTACCATCTTGGCGGTGGTGGATCTCCTCTCCAAGATGGCACACTTTTTACCCATGATTGGTACTCCTCCGGCCTCTGAAACAGCAAAGATCTTTATCAAAGAAATTGTCAGGCTGCATGGGGTACCAGACAACATTGTGTCCGACAGAGGTGTTCAGTTTACCTCTAAGTTCTGGAAAGATCTCTGTAAATCCCTATCCTTCGAAGTTTGTCTCTTATCAGCCTACCACCCACAGAGCAATGGTCAAACAGAGAGGACCAATCAAACAGTCGAACAATACCTGCATTGTTTTTGCACTTGCTCACAGGACGTCTGGGCCGCACTCCTTCCATGTGCGGAGTTCGCATACAATTCCATTCACTCTGCCACTAACCAGTCACCTTTTTGGGCAAATTATGGATTCTATCCCTCCTTTTTGCCCAATATCATACCAGAAGCATCAGTCCCCACAATTCAGGACCAGATTAACTTTCTCCAGTCTAACTACCTGTGTCTCCAGGAGGCCATGAAGCAAGTACAGGAGAATTACAAAAAAAATCATAACAGGGGAACGAAGTAGAATCCAACATTCAAAGTAGGAGACAAGGTTTGGTTATGGGTCTTAAATCTTCGACTTACCTGCTCTTCCTGGAAGATGTGACCTAGATTCATTGGGCCCTTTGAAATCAAGAGGATGATAAACCCTGTGGCCTTTGAATTAGCTCTCCCCAGTTCTTATAAGATCCATCCGGTATTCCATGTGTCCCTACTGAAGCCCGCTGTGCCTAGCCCTTTTCCGGGAAGAGAGGAAGTACCACCGCCTCCCATCATGGTTGAAGGTGAAACTGAATTTGAGGTGGAGACCATCCTGGACTGTAGGAAGAGAGGCAGACAAGTGCAATATCTGGTCAAATGGAAGGGATACCCACAGGAAGACAATTCCTGGGAACCTGCTAGCAATGTGCACGCACCACGCTTGGTTCAAGCCTTCCAGAACAGAAAAATGGGCCAGTATGGGCATCCGGAGGCTGCCCCTTGGGGGAGGGCACTGTCGGAGAAATAACAATGAAGTTCTGAACATTCGTTCCAATAATAATCGGAACGTTCGTGGCAATCTGAACAATCGTATGCTGGTGCGCATGAGCAGCAGAATGTGACGACGCACACGCTGGTGCAATCGGGGCACACGGCGCGCCCAATGAGCTCTGAGGCCACCCTATTTAAGGCAACCCCTGACTGCAGCAAATCACTGGATCATCTTCAGTCTTCTGCACCTGTACCAGTACTTTGTTCCTGTGATTCCTGTTGTGACCCGGCATGCTCTTTGGACCTGCTTCTGCTCTGCTCCTTTGGCTTCTGATCCCGGCTTGTCCCCAACTATGGCTTGCCTTCTCCAGTGTCTTGAACCTTGGCCTGCCCATGGACTTTGCCTCTTTTGGATCTCCTGTGCATGACCTATTGGCTTGCTTATGGACTTTGCTGCTGTTCTCCTGTGTTGATCCCTGGCTTGCCTCCCGGACTCTGCTCTTCTGTGATTGACCTCCTGTGTATGAGCCTGGCTCGTTCTGCTGACCACCCTGTTCCGGTTACCAGTTCCACCTACAGCTCTGATGTACGCCAAAGCCCAGTGCTTACTTTGGATCAAGTCTACGCCTGCAGTTGGTAACCCATACTTCTATACACACCATACCTCCTGTGTCACCTTCAGGGGTATACTGCATTTAGCCACAAGGGGGTCCATCTCGGCATTTCAGCTTCAGGATCAGGTACATGACAATGCCATGGTTTGTCTATCTAAATGTTTGTTTGAACTTTACTCTTACTTTTACAGTTAGAACTCACTTATCCTCTCCATATTTAAAGAAGGATCGCACAGAGCCGCCAAGACAGTATCTGAACCCACAAGAAATCTGGCACTATGGGTGTAAACATTATGTGAATCTACTCAACGTAAGTGAAATATTTACACTGATTGACACTCAGCAGTTCCCCCCTCCTATCAAATGGCAATAACTTGCTTTACTATCAATACTAAAGGGCTCAACCACCCTGCAAAATGCAGACCATTATGGTCTGAGGCCCTCCAAAACAAATCTGATATTGTTTGTGCACAGGAGACGCATTTTAATAACTGTGCGCCCCCTAAATGTGATCGCCCCAAATTCCTGTTTATTTTCACGGCCAATACAGAAACCAAAAACAGAGGTGTACTAATCGCCATAAAAGACTCAGCAGACTTTAAGTTCCTCACATCCCTAGCAGACCCTCAAGGTCGATACATCATCATAGTCTGCAACATCAACAACTCCACTTTTACAGTGGCGAATATCTATGCCCCTAACATCAACCAAATTAGCTTTCTCCACAAAGTAATGAAAAAAATTCACAAAATACAAAAAGGCATGCTTATACTATGCAGGGACTTTAATATCACTCCCAATCCACTGCTCGATTCCAAATCCAAATCTAAAAGGCCTTTGCCATCGATAAAATCCATAAATGAACACCTATGATCTATATGATGCCTAGAGGTGCTGTAATGCTTCTAAGAGAGATTATTCATTCTTTTCTAATACTCATAAGTCGTACAGCCGAATTCCTTGTGGACAAGTGGTTACTGTTCTGAACCAAGGCCTCTAGGATTAACAATATAACATGGCCTGACCACGCCTCAGTACAGCTAACTGTGAAGGACCCCTCATCATCCAACCCCATCTTTATTTGGGGATCCAACTCCAGGCTATTCAAAGACGGGTCATCCAAGGCTAGAATCAAGCAACTTCTCAAGCAATATTTTGAACAGAACCAATAATCAGTAGAAGACACATGTATAGTGTGGAATGCCCATACGGCAGTTATCAGAGGTCTCCTTATTCAACAGGGAGCATGGGCAAAGAGGAAGAGGCAGCAAGATATAGATGCCCTTACAACCAAAATAGATATTCTACAGTCACAAAACAAAACTTTGATCGATCAATTAACAAAAACCTGTAATGAGCTTAGAACTCTTCTTTTGGGTGAATTTGAAAAAGCCAATAGAAGACTCAAAATGACATACAATGCATATGGCAATAGAGCAATAGAACATGGAAATTACTAGCCAACCGCCTTAAAGGGTATAGACACAAGTCCCACATCTCATACATATGTCGTCCCATAACAAACGTGAAACAATTCTATCCACAAGCGATAGCAGACGCTTTTACTGACTATTATGGCTCTTAATATAACCTTAAAAATGATCCCAATTCTCCACAACCAAGTCCGCATTCCATTGAAACCTTCCTAGAAAAAAATAATCTCCCTAAATAAATCGGCAGAACACCTCATCAATTTAAACTTCCCAATAACAGCACAAGAAGTAATTTGTATCATACACACATTACCAAACAACAAATCTCCGGGTCCAGATGGATTTACGGGAGAGTATTACAAAAGTTTTCAGAATATCCTGACTCCACATCTAGTTAAAGTTTTTGACTTTGCAGCTGCCTCTTCCTCGTTCCCTCCAGAAATGCTAAGGGCAATGATAGTAGCCTTGCCGAAGTCAGGGAAAGACCCAAACACTCCACAAAATTTTCCCCCAATTTCATTACTGAATAATGATCTTAAGATTTACGCAAAACTAATAGCCACAAGATTAATAGACATACTTCCATCCCTTATGGACCAGTCCAGCTTTACAAAAGGGCGACAGACAGCCCATGCCACAAGACGCCTGCTAAATGGCATACACATTGCAAACAAGGAAAAATGCTTTCTCTGCTCCTAACCTTGGATGCAGAGAAGGCATTTGATAGGATACACTGGGAATTTCTGGCCCAGGTGCTTGGAAAATTTGGATTTACTGAATCAATTTATTCAGCCATTATGGCACTATATTCCAAACCATCTGCCCAGGTTTATGTAGCGGGAAAACTTTTGACACCCTTTGAAATATCTAATGGGACACGTCAGGGATTCCCGCTCTCCCCATTAATATTTAATCTTTTAATGGAACCTCTAGCTACATACATAAGGTCACATCCTCGAATATTGGGACTGACTGTGAATGGTAGATCTCACGCTATGAGTCTGTTCACAGATGACGTAATATTAATACTCACTTCGCTGGAGACTTTGCTGGCTTCGGTAAGTGCAGTACTAAGGGAATTCTATCATATTTCATATTACAAAGTGAACGAATCCAAATCATATATATTGAACTTGGGCACATCAAATAAGATCAGACAAAAACTGGCAAAATTATACCCCTACAGATGGGTGGAAAGGGGGATTAAATACTTGGGCATAACGCTAACATTTAACTTAAGGGCCTTCATCTCTACGAACTACACCCCATTTGTGCTCTCTCTTAAAACAAAGTTGGACAAAATAGCGAAATTTGAGCTATCTTGGTCAGGTCGCCTGGCGACCTTTAAAATGAAAATTTTACCCCAACTACTCTACCTGTTTAGGACCCTGCAAATCCCATTACCCAACTACTACTTTAACAATCTCCAAGCCATAGTGAACACATTTTTATGGAAGGGAAAAAGAGCTTGTTGTGCTTTCAGCAAATTAATTAAGCATAGGTCAGCAGGAGGGATAGGCTACGTCCATGTACAAGACTACTATTTTGCAACGATATTAGCTCAATCAAAACAATGGTCAAGACAAAGTCAGGACTCACTGTGGGCTGAATTAGAACAATCACAGCTCCCTAGGGGTAACCTATATCCTCTTACTCACCTCACCTCATAACCAGAGCCTAGATACCAATATGGCTCCTACAATACTTACAACTCTTAGAGAATGGGTCCATCTCAACAAATACCAAAAATGGAGTGGTGACCTAGCCACCTTATATCTTCCCATAACAGCCCTTTCCTATCCTATCCCAAAATATTGATCTAAAAACCTGGAAAGAGAGGGGCATAAACAACCTAGATAACACATTATCAAACCAAAAATTCCAAAACAATTAACAGCTTGCAGCAAGAATTCCAACTCCCCCCCATTGAAAAGTATAGATATGTACAAATAGCACATCTACTACATAAAAATAACCACTTACAACCTCAGCTACCCAAAAAAATCGTTACCTACTACCAACAACCCACTAACTCTAAAAAAAGAGATCTCATTCATATACCTATCCCTACAAGAGAAGGATATATGCTCTAAGACCACTCCAATGATAGCATGGGGACAGGAGATAGAAAGAGAATATACCACAGAACATTGGAAAAAAAAACCTTAGGAATCATTATGCCTCTACCAAGTGTGTTAACCTCTGGGAACTCCAACAAGAAATAAATACTCTTACGCTGGTACCTGACACCACATAGGATAGCTAAAATCTCCACCAACTGTTCACCAACATGTTGGAGAGCGTGCAGTATGTCTGGTACTTTAATTCATATATTATGGTCCTGCCCAAAGATCCTCCCACTTTGGACTCAGGTAGGTAAAATCATAAAAGATATCACAGGTACTAAACAAAATCTAATGTCAGCTATGGCAATATTATTGCTAGAGCTGTTATCCCTTCATCCTTTATATAGAATCACAGGGGGCGTGGCCTGGCGAGCGTGGTGAGCAGACGCTGGATAGAGGAGCTCCGGCTGGAAACCCTACAATCCACAGGAGAATGACGCAATTGTATTCAATGAAAAGGAGATCCTCCTTGTTCAAGATTTATCTCCAATTACACTCAAAAATAGAAGAGCGCTTAAACCTCTTCTCGAAACCCTGAAAGAAAAAAACATTACATATAGGTAGAAATTTCCTTTTACCCTCCAAGCTAATTTTCAAGGCAAACAATTCTTTCTCCGCACCCCAGACAAACTACCTTCTTTCTGTGAAAATCTACATTTGGAATATATTGCACTTCCGGACTGGTATGCAGAATTCCTGACACCCCCACTTTCAAATCAAGAGACATCCTCCCCCAGTACTTCACCTCAATGTTCTCCCCTTACAAAAGGCAAGCAGAGTAGAAAGATGAACCATACTGGGAAGTACTCCCCAACGGCCAAAACGCCTAGAACAAAAGACCAACGTTAAAGGTGGATACAGTTTGTTCCTCCCTAGAACTACAAACATTACCTATTCTTCAGAACACTGATGTCACGGAAAGAGGTCAAAATAATTCTTACCTCACCTAGAGCTTTCTCTAGCTAACTGCTGACATAGACTCTTTGAGTTGAAACACTTCACGGATCACCAAATAAGAAATACAACTTTTGGTTCTACAACCAAGAATTTAATTATTGTTGTTCTATGCTTTTGTTCTTTAACATTTAATTTTCTTTTATTATATGGTGTTGCAATTTGTCTTTCACGGTTGAAGCCCAACTTTAAAAGAAGAGAAGATCATACGGACAACAAAGTGGTAATATTCCTGACTCCTCCAAATAACTCTGCTTGATTTCTCCTTCATGAGGTCATGGTATGTTACATTTTTCTATTTTCACTCAGGCTCTCAGCAAATCTGACTTCTTCCCCACATACACTCAGATTCCCCAACAAACCACAATACATGATTATAAACTTGTCATCTCAGAAGCTATGGACTTCAAATGACATTGGGGTTTTTCACTCCTGAGGCCTAAGACCAAAATCAAACTCCAGGCGCACTTTGTTAATATCCTAACTGTTTATACAAACTTTGTATTGTTACTGATGTTATTATCTGAGGTGCTCATATGGGCATTGTCCCACACCGGGCATTTTGTTGTGGTGGGGACACGGCCCAAGATGGGTAATCTCATCATGTTTATTAAATACAATTTATGCTATTAACTCACATGCTAGTGAAACGAACCAACACATAATGGATTTTCATTTCCTAGCAGAATGGAGTCATAAAGTCACAAGTTATAATATGTTTATAAATACTGTTCCACATGTTCCTTCAGGTATGAGTGACTAATAAGTGACATACAAATAGAACCTACTGTTACGATTTATTCTTATCATTTTCATTAAGGCTGAAAGTCCATCAGCACACATATCTCATATTTAAACCTAACAATATAACAACATCTAATATCTAATATCTTCCCCAGCTTGACTTTTTTAAAGTCAACCTCGACACTCCTCACCTCCCACGTTCCCCCCCAAACTAAACAATTAAAGAAACTCATGTCTGAATGAATATTGAATCACATTCAATTTGTATATCTCTTAATTGTTTACGAACTACCACCTTTGAGCTCTGAACAGAGCTTTTAGAACTTTAAAGGAAGTAGCTCATACTCTTTGAAACTACGAGAAGTCTGTCCTTCTCTTACTAACTCCTATCTCTCTATTTTCTCTTTCCCTATTTTCTTCAGGGAGAGGTGCCAAACATGGCGTACTGTTCATTGCACAATTCTCCAGACATAATCTCACACAACTTAAACTGACTTAATATTCCACAAAAAAGGACCAAACTACTTACAGAACTTAAAAAGATCAATCCTAACATAGTGTTTCTCCAAGAAGCACATTTTAAAGGCGCAACAGTCCCCAAATTAACTAACAACATATTTACTACAGCTTTCCATGCTACGAATCCTCACGCTAAAACAAAAGGAGTCTCCACAATGATAAATAAAAATGCACCCTTTTCACTTTCCCAACAACTTATAGATCCAGATGGACGTTATTTGTTCCTTAAAGGTACATGGGCGGGCGACCCAATTACACTGGCCAATGTATATTTCCCGAATAGATCACATATCAGCTTTTGCAATAAAATTATAATCTAACTGAAATGGTTTGCAAAGGGTCGCATTATATTGGGAGGAGATTTCAACCTGCCCATGGATCCCAAACAGGACACATCTAACGGCCATACACTCGTCTCATTCAAAATTCTAAAAAAAATTAAGATCCTTCTCCAATCACTAACACTAAGGCCTCATACACACGGGCGTATCTAAAAAAATAAACAAAACGTCGGGTCCGACGTCAAGGAAAAAAAGGTCAACGTTTTTCGGCGTTATGCATTGGCGTTTTTGAGCGTTAGTGAGCGTCGGCGTCAATAGGCGTTTTTTTAAAAAAATCATCCCTCTGCTATTTTTCAACCTAAAAACGCCGGCGTCAAAAAACGCCGGAAAACGCCGGTACAATATTAGGTGGCGTTTGTTGGCGTTTGTTGGCATATTGTGGCGTCGGCGTCAAAAAACGTCAAAACGTTACAGCCTCAGAACGCGATGGCCATGGGTTCTACTTTCTGCTCACTAACGCCGACGCCACCTACAGCTCAAAAACGCTGACGTTTTTATGGGGCCATTGACTAACATGGAGAGCTGCAAAAAACGCCAGAAAACGCTGGCGTCAAAAAACGTCCGTGTGTATGAGGCCTAATAGACACATGGCGCTTAACACATTCCACAGAAAAAGACTTTACTTACTATTCCAAACCACATAAATGCTATTCGAGAATTGATATGATCTTTATATCCCAAAAAGACCTAAAATTTATCTCGAAAGCACAAATAGGATCAATTACCCTTTCAGACCATGCCCCTATTACATTGTCCCTTAAAAAGAGGAACAATCTCAAACCAGACTTCAATTGGAAACTTAACTCAGCCCTACTGACAGATAAAGAAATTCAAAAAGATATCCAAAACAAAATCCAAAAATTTTTTGAAGAAAACTTAAGTGTTGAGACAAACCCTTTAAATAACTGGGAAACCCATAAATGCGTAATTCGAGGAGATTTAATGAAATGGGGATCCCGAAAGAAAAAAGAAAAATAAAAGTTGATTAATAATTTAACAAAGGAAATATACAGACTTGAGACCCAACATAAACAATCCTTATCCCAAAAGGTAGAATCAGAACTAACCAACCTCAGAAAAGAACTACAAGAAATTCTTAACCTAAACACCCAAAAAGCACTCTTCTTTAGAAAACAGGTCTTCTATGAACAAAGAGACAAATCAGGCAAACTTTTAGCCAGAGCGCTTAAAGAGATTAACACTAACAGACAAATACATTCATTACGCGATAATAAGGGCAACATAATCCATTCCCCTGAAAAGATTGCAGAAGTTTTTCGCAATTACTACTTAAAATTATACAATCTCCAGGGACACAGAAAACCCTCACACATTTCTGCTAGCAAAGAAGAGACAACCCAAAGCTTCCTAAAAGACAGCCAGATTCCCTCCCTGAACAAGGAAGATGCAGAATGCTTAGAAAAATCAATTTTACAGAAAGGTATGTGGACCTCAGGCAGCGCTTGTCCTCTGGTGTGAAGTGCAGTATCCTATGTGCAGCTGCTGCTGTAGCCCAGTTGCTATGGGGAGACGTGATTCGTGTGAACAATTTTTAGTGTTTTTGTGTGTTCAAACAGCGCTTGCAAACTATAGTGATCCCCCTATTTCATGCTCATAAATCAATATATACAATTTTACATGAGTACAATAAATAAATGCATTAGAAACAGTAGCTATTTGTAGCTGCTGCTGTAGCCCAGTTGCTATGGTAAAAGACTGATTCTTGTGAGTGGTTTAAAATGCTTGCAATAGTGATCCCTCTATTTCAATATATGCAATTCATAAATACATTAAAACATGATGCAAGTATTTTGAATATAATTCAAAAAAAGTGATAGAAATATTTTAAATAAAATCCACAAAAAAAGTGCTGTGCTCTGTGCAAAAGAATTTTTTTTGATGTGCAGTCCGTAATATAAAGTGTGTGAGTGCTGTTTCAGTCCCAGACTGATACTGCTTCAAATCCTTATCCGTGGAACAGTTCTTTATTAGTGTTGAGCGAACCCGGACTGTAACGTTCGGGTCCGTACCGAACTTTCGGGTGTCCGTGGCACGGACCCGGACATTTCAAAAATCTTTCGGGTTCGGTCCGGGGTTCTGGCCATGCCTGGGCTTGCAATGTCAGGCCCAAGCGAGTTGTGATTATTTCTTGACAAGGTGCCTATTCCTAAACTTCGTCATAGTCAGACCCTGACTTTGTCGTGAGTGTGTGAAATATAATGCCTGACGTGTAGTTTTTTTTAAGAAAACGTGTCTCGTGTCGTGAAAAAAACACCTAAAATAAATTTTATAAAGATAGTGAAAAAAACTTAATATAAGTTTTATGAACGTAGTACAAAATTACATAAATACTTAACGTATATAACTTTATCTCCCTAGTGATAACGTTCGTAAAATTTGGTGAGTGTTCTTAGTCAGAAAATGGTATCGTTGACCCGATGTCGTCGTCGATGTTTATCGATGACA
>BLSH010445687.1:416066-444614 GCA_018402905.1 Glandirana rugosa
TGAAGAGGTGTGGCATACCAACCTCTCAGTTTCCTTAGACCATTCGTCCCGTGTTATGGGACTCTATAATAAATGGTAGTGAGTCGTGAGTTTGTGTCGTGATCGTGAAATTTCGTATTTCTTATCTCAACTCGCTTGGAGACCTTCAAGCCCAAGACGACCAGGCAGGCTTGAAGCCCTGTTTCAGGCCCAGGCCTGCCTTGGGCTTGCTAGCGTGCCTGTTGCTTGGGGTAACTTTAGTTACCCCTGGACTTGAAAATCCGTGTTTTTACGGACATTGTTTCAGGACCGTTCAGGATCTCCAGACGTTTACCTTACTTTTACCCCCATTCACCTCCATTTTTGCTTTTTTTATGTTTTTATTTTTTTTTATATATTTAAAGTTATTTCCCTGTCCCCATTTTTTTGTAGGGCACTTGCCCTACCCTTACCCCCATTTTCATTCCATTTGCAGACCTCTAGGACTTGCCAGGACTTTGTTACAGGCATTTTTGTGCCTAAAAGTTCAGGTCCCCATTGATTTCAATGGGGTTCGTTGTCCGTGCGATCGTTCGGGTTCCGTCCGGACCCGGACTTTGTCCCGAAGTTCGGACGGACCAGCAGAACCCGAACTTCCAGAGGTTCGCTCAACTCTATTCTTTATGCTTTAAAGTGCTAGTGCTGTGTTTGAGTGCTGAGTGATGGTAAATAATATCTCAGGGTATTGTGCCCTGCTTACCAGATTCCTTTGACTCTCCAACCATACGGTGTGGAGAAGTCAAAATGCGCTTTAGGTCTATAATCCGACCTATGGATATTGTCGTCCTCTCCTTCCTCTCGCTCTCTCCGCGGTTGTTATTCCATGTATGGATAGAAAAAGGAAGAACTCATCGTGTACCTCTTTAAAATTGGTTTATTGGCCAAACTTTCACAGTGCAAACATCACTAAACAAAGATTTGCAGGTTACTGTGATTGCTCTGGGGTTTGCTCGCGCTAGTGCTCGTCTGCACTTCCTGCTTGCAGATCAACAGAGCGTGGCCTCGCGCACCTTGTTTCAACTGACGCGTTTCGTCACTTCCTGTGACGTCATCGGAGGTGTTTCCAAGGTGCGTCTGATGGCCTTTTATATGCTTGTCAATTATGAACATCTTTCTCACATGTGCTTGCTAATGGGAGGTTACCCATCCCAGTGCTTGAATGGCCAGTCATGTGACCGTTCTTTTGTTTCAAAACTTTATTCAAAAACACACAGGCTAAAAACGTATAATTTAAAATGGTTCTTTCCCTTTGTAATTGGTTAAAATTTGTGTAAAAAATGTATAAAATGTATTGCTCCGGGGGTGTATCCATAGATTGTGACTATAGTGTTATGCTACTCGGTGCTTATGCGTGCGGGCAGTATTATGCTAAAGGTAGTAGTATCATAAACAAGGCATTTTGGGTGAGTGATGCATATGTATTATAGAAACCCTGAAAAAATATAAATAAATAGATATAAAAATAATAATAACTAAAAAATACAATTAAATTAAAATAAAAATAAAAATAAAATAAAAATATAAATAAAAATAAATAAAATTAAAATAAAATTAAAATAAAAATAAAAATATAAAAATAAAAATATAAAAATAAAATAAAATAAAAATAGGAATAAAAATAATAAATATAAAAATAAAATGAAAAATAAATAAAAATAGAAATAGAAATAGAAAAATAAATAAAAATAGAATAAAAAATGGAGATAAAGATAAAACAATAAAAAATAATAAAATAAAAATATGGAAAAATGAAAAATTGGAAAAAATTAAAAAATGAAAAAATTAAAATTTTAAAAATATATATATAAAATGAAAAATAAATGAAAACATTTTGGGTTGTATCCTCTCTTTACCATGCACATTTACACTATTGTATTAAAAGTTAGTAATAAAACAGTTTAAATCAATCTCCACGTTCATACCCTGGGGCTGGAGGCTCCCTAATTCATAGATCCATCTCGTCTCGTTCTGTGATATTGCCTGTTTTTTTGTTTCCTCCCCTCCAATGTGGTTCTATTCTGTCAATGCCACAAAAACTTAACAAACTCGGATCTCTGCTGTGGTGAATGCTAAAATGGTTCGAGAGACTATGATTTCTTATTCCCTTTTTTATATTATACACATGTTCCCTTAATCTTATGGACAGTTTCCTGGGCCTACATATTGCATACCACAAGGGCATGCTAGTAGGTAGGTCACATGGTCACTGTGGCATGTGATCAGTTTTTTGATCTGATATGTTTTTCCTGTGGTATTGGATTTGAAACCGATTTGTTTTTTGTCCCTCTTTTTTACCGTGGTACATATTACACATTTCCCACAGGAATAAAAACCTTTTAAATTCCCGAACATAAATTGTTTTTTGGGGGGTTCTGGGATATTATGTACCAGCTTATCTCTTAAATTTCTAGTTTTCCTATAAATGAAATTGGGTTTTTTTGGGAGGACATGTTGCAGTTTGTTATCTTTCAATAGTAAATGCCAATGTTTTTTGACTATCTTTTCTATTTCTTTATACTGTCTGTTGAACTGTGTTATAAAAGGAATTATTATGGTCTTATTTGTAGGGGTTTTATTCTTAAGTAGGTTTTCTCTATCCATTTTCTCAATTTGGTCTTTGATTTGGTAGAGCTCCCTGTCTTTGTATCCTTTTTCCCGGAATCTGTTTATCAATAATTCTGCTTGGTCTCTATAATCTGTCAGTTGTGTACAGTTCCTTCTGATTCTGGTTAACTGGCCTCTGGGTATCACTCTAATAATAATATCATCTATGAAACGCCGGTATAATTTTAATTCTGGTCTGGTCTTCTTAAATACTTTGTTGTTTTAAAAGTGGCTTAAAAACACATTTGCCACACTCGGGGCAAATTTGGCTCCCATGGCAACACCTCTGTGTTGCTCATTGTATTGGCCTTCATGCCAAAAATAGTTTCTGGCCATTGCCATCTCTAGGGCCTCCAGTATGAATTTTTGTTGTTCCATTGCCAGTGTTGATTGGTTTAGAGCCCATTTGACTGCTCTTACTGCATCATCCTGGTTTATGTTTGTGTATAATGACTCTACGTCTACTGTTGCCAGGATGGTGTTGTCCTCCACTTTCTCCTTTTTTAGTATTTGCAGAAGGTGTTTGCTATCCTTGAGGTATGCCGGATAGGATTGGGCTAGGGGTTGGATATACATGTCAATATACTCTCCTACTCTGGAGAACAGGGAGTCTATGCCATTTATGATGGGTCTACCTGGTGGTGCCGTTTGACTTTTGTGAATTTTTGACACTTGGTATATGACCGGGGTTCTAGGTGCTTGTGGGAGTAGGTATTTGTATTCCTTTCCTGTGAGTATACCGTGTTTGTGTGCCTTCTTTAGTAATTTCTTCAACAGGATTCTGTAATTTTTTAAAGGGTTCTGAGTGAGTATTTTGTAGGTTGCGTGATCATGTACTAATCTGTTAAGTTCTGTTTTGTAGTCCTCCAGGTTGAGGATGACTAGACCTCCCCCTTTATCTGCTGGTCTAATGACCACTCCTTTTCATTTTTCTAATTCCTTTATGCCTTCCCATATTTCATTCGATCCCTTCTGTTTTTTTGCAGTTTTTTTGATGAGCTTGATATCTTCCTCCACCAGTTTCTTAAACGTTTCTATAAAATGGTTGTTGGATGTCTTGGGGTTGAACGTGGATTTGTTTTTTAATCCGCTATGTTGATAGATACTGTGTTCCATTTCTTTTTTTCCTTCCTCCTTATCTTGGAAATGTTTTTTAATCTGCAATTTTCTTACGAATTTTTGGAGGTCTATGTATGTAGTAAAATCATCTAAGTTGTTATTGGGTGCAAATTTTAGTCCTAGGTCCAATACTTTTAGTTCAGTCTCTGTGAACTGGACTGAATAAGATTAAAAATGCCTTGTCCTGTTACTCTCTTTTCCTTTTTGCTCTGGCCTCCCCTGCATCCTCTTTGTTTCTTTCCTCCTCTCTTAGTCTTCTGGGGGGGGTGTAATGTTCCATATATTGGTTCGGCCAGTGTCGCATCCATCCCCCTCTTCCTCGTCCCCTGTTTGTTCTGGCTCTTCCCCTGTATCCTTGGTGGTATGGGTAGTATCCTGGGGGTTCCCTTGGTCCCCTCCAGGGAAAATCCCTTCTATTATGTTAGAAAAATCAATATCCCAAGAGGAAGTAATGAGGGCAATTAAAGAGCTAAAACCGGGCAAAAGTCCAGGTCCTGATGGTTTTACCACACAATATTACAAACCCTATACCCATTTATTACCTGAACAATTCGCCTCCACATATAACTCTTTAACCTCCTCAAATTATAACTCCAGTTCCTTTCTCATGGCACATATTGCAGTCATTCCCAAACCAGGCAAAGACCATCAAGACTGCACAAATTATAGACCAATTTCACTACTCAACATAGACCTGAAGTTGCTAACGAAAATTTTAGCTAACAGACTTAAACCACTCCTCTTCAAAATAATAGGTCCAGATCAAGTGGGGTTTATGCCTGGGAGAGAGGCAAGAGACAATATTATTAAGGCACTTCACCTAATCCACTACGCACACCTCTCAAATACAGAAGGCCTTCTCCTGTCCACAGATGCAGAGAAGGCCTTCGATAGAGTCTCTTGGTCTTATATGTTTTCCACATGTTCCCATATTGGCCTTAAGAACAATATGCTAAATTGGATCAAAGCACTATATGTGAATCCGCAAGCTAAAATTAAGATTAACAACATTCTATCAGAACCTTTTAAAATTAGAAACGGTACTAGACAGGGCTGCCCACTATCTCCCATACTGTTCATTATTGCACTAGAACCATTAATTAGAACAATCAAATTAGACAAATCAATTCAAGGCTTCGTGGTCAATAAAAAAGAATATAAACTAGCTGCATATGCGGACAATCTTCTTTTTTTTCTTACGGAACCCCACATCTCCATCCCAAATCTAAACAAAACGTTTAAAACATTCAATTATTTAAAGAATTTTAAGATCAATCACAACAGAGGCCCTTAATATTACTTTAAAACCGAATCAACTAAAACTAGCTCAACATAATTGCCCGTACAAATGGGAGTCCAAATCGTTACAATATCTTGGTATTAAACTCACCCCAAATTTAGACACCATTTATGAAACAAACTTCACCCCCCTTCTCAAAAATATAAAATCAGACCTTAAAAAATGGTCTACAAAACACTTTTCCTGGTTCGGTAAAGCCTCTATCTTGAAAATGACCGTTCTACCGAGACTTTTATATTACTTTAGCGCTCTCCCCATCAAAATACCCAACACCTTTTTTAAAGCTCTGGACGATATCCAAAGTAAATTTATCTGGGCACACAGAAAACACAGACTGAGTTTAAAACTGCTAAAATGCCCCAAAGATATGGGAGGGATAGGCATTCCTGACTATCAGAAATATCAACAAGCTACCCATCTTACAAGGATCATTGATTGGCACTGTCATAACAAAGATAAAGAATGGGTTGAACTTGAAGCTCAGTGCAACAACATTAATCTACACTATCTCCCCTGGGCACCAGCCCCAATTATGCCTCCCAACAAAAAGCTTCTGCCACTGACAAACACGTCTATTGAAATACTACACACTATTGCCAAAAAACAAATCATAACTTCTTACCCCGGACCACTCTCCCCTATGCCTTCACACCCCAATTCATCAGAACACACCTCGTGATGCGATCGGGATAGCCTGCTGGCCCACCACTGCCTTATAGGTAGCAAAATGAAATCCTTTCAGGATCTGAAAGATAAGCTGAGAGGACCGCTTTCCGGCTACTGGGAATACATTCAGATACACGATACTCTTAAGAATAATAAGAACCACAATCTTTACTCTAGAGCTCTCACTCCTTTGGAAGATATTTGCATACATAGCAAACAGACAAAAAACTCAATTTCTTTAACCTATAATTGGCTAATACGTGCAGACTACAAAGCACCAGTCAATTTTAAAGAAAAATGGGAAAAAGACTTCTCATGTCAATTATCTGATACACAATGGGAGAGAGCTTGTATATTTACACATAAATGCTCTCTGAGCATGAAAACTCAAGAGACTTCATATAAACTTCTCTCTCGGTGGTACATCACTCCCCAGATGATAGGGATGTGGTCCTCATCAGCCTCGGACAAATGCTGGAGATGTGGTGAAGAAGCGGGCTCTCTCTTTCATATTTGGTGGACATGTCCCTTAATTCAAAATTACTGGCACTCTATTATCAGATGGATAAAACACATCACTGATACCCCGATTAATTTTGATGCCAAAGCTTGCCTCCTTCACATAAATCAGCTCCCTATACGCAGTTATAAACACTCATTGACAAGACACTTGCTAAACGCAGCAAAAGTTCTAATCCCCCTTCATTGGAAATCAACAAAAGTACCTTCAATTAAAGATTGGATTGAGAAAGTTGGCATGACATACAAAATGGAAGAAATTAGCGCTATGAAACTGGAAAACACGACTAGATTTCACAACTCTTGGAAAAACTGTCTCTTATTCACACTTTCTAACACATTTTTAGATTTAACATCATAATTCTGTGGAGAACATATCCGTACTTATAAGGACACTCACATTCTAGACACTAAAACATTATATGGAATATCTACTGGCCTTCTGTTAATATCATCCAGTTGGATGAAGACGACCAGCACCCTTCATACCACCTCTCCCTCTCTCTCTCTCTCTCTCTCTCTCTCTCCGCTTTTTTCTTTTCTCTTTTTCCTTTCCTTCCCCTCACCTCTACTTCTCCCCTACTGACTCCTATGTCTTTTCCTATTGACTTCAAGCACATCCCAATAGTGATCATACTTATGATTAACTCCCTACTGTTACATAGGAAGAGTAATTGAATGTCATAATGGAATATTTTTGTCTTTTTGCAATAATAATCTTTTCATTACTCATCCTTTTTTTTTTATAATATTAGAATAATTTTACACGATGTTCACATAATCTTTTAACTACGTGCTAGCGAAATGCTCTGTTAACATATATGGAAGCTATGTATGTAACATCGTGACACAATACTGATATATCTGTTCACTTCTCTTATTTTCAATAAAACTTGATTGAGAAAAAAAAAAGAATCACAATTTCCCACATATTATTAGCAACTAGACTAAACATACTTAGATATTGGAAACAAGAGAAGACTCCCGGGATAGCAGAAGTCATCCAAACAATCCACACACATGGAACATATGAAACTATGTTCGCATCTACTGTGGGTAATTATGAAACAACCAGGAACAACTGGCAACCTGGAACCTAGTCAATACCCAACCAATAAGAAGTAGGCAATCATTTTCAAGTTTTGATATATGTGAAAAAGTCATGGTAACTTTTCATACAGGGCGCTCGGCTTCCCAGCTTGTGATACAGTTCAGTTCCCACATGGGGTATCTGAGTGGGGTGGTTGACATACAGAATACACCACTTAAGCCCGAATACACCATTGATAACAAGTAATATGGATATATTAGTATACGATGGAATAAATGTAGATTATTTTAATTCTGTAACTCCTCGATTCGACTGTATGCATCCTTTCGCCTTTTTTTTTTTCTTTCTTTCTTGATTATGTTTTGTATTTCTCTTGTAAAACGTAATAAAAATGAATGAAATGAAAGACGTTGAGTGCACATGCTCAGGGTCATATCCAGAGGTTGTCTTTGGGAAATGGACGTGTGAGTGTTGCCAGCATTGCTGCAGAGGTTGAAGGGGTGAGGGGTCAGCCTGTCAGTGTTCAGACCATATGCCACACACTGTATCAAATTGGTCTGCATGGCTGTCATCCCAGAAGGAAGCCTCTTCTAAAGATGATGAACAAGAAAGCCCACAAACAGTTTGCTGAAGACAAGCAGACTGTCCTGTGGTCTGATGAGACCAAGATAAACTTATTTGGTACAGATGGTGTCAAGCGTGTGTGGCAGCAGCCAGGTGAGGAGAACAAAGATAAGTGTGTCTTGCCTACAGTCAAGCATGGTGGTGGGAGTGTCATGGTCTGGGGCTGCATGAGTGCTGCCTGCACTGGGGAACGACAGTTTTTTGAGGGAACCATGGATGCCAACATGTACTGTGACATACTGAAGCAGATCATGATTCCCTCCCTTCGGAGACTGGGCCCCAGGGCAGTATTACAACATGATACCAACCCCAGACACACCTCCAAAGTGACCACTGCCTTGCTAAAGAAGCTGTGGGTAAAGGTGATGGACTGGCCAAGCAGGTTTCCAGACCTAAACCCTATTGAGCATCTGTGGGTATCCTCAAACAGAAGGTGGAGGAGTGCATGGTCTCTAACATCCACCAGCTACATGATGTCATCATAGAGAAGTGGAAGAGGATTCCAGCTGCAACCTGTGAAGCTCTGGTGAACTCCATGCCCAAGGGGGTTAAAGCAATGCTGGAAAATAATGATGGCCACACAAAATATTGACACTTTGGGCCCAATTTGGACTTTTTCACTTAGGGTTGTACTCACTTTTGTTGCCAGCAGTTTAGACATTAATGGCTGTGTGTTGAGTTATTTTTGAGGGGACATCAAATGTACACTGTTATACAAGCTGCACACTTACTACTTTATATTGTAGCAAAATGTAATTTCTTCAGTGTTGTCACATGAAAAGGTATAATAAAATATTTACAAAAATGTGAGGGGTGTACTCACTTTTGTGAGATACTGTACCTGGTCCTTAAGGAGTTTAAAAATGTTTATTGATGGTTCTTATTTAGGCTGGGTTCACACTGTTGTGCGAAGCGGCTCACAACAGGGGTCCGGTGCGTCCCTGTTCACCATTTCAGGTCCGATTTCAGTCTGAATTTTTGGCTGAATTTGGACCTGAAATGGACCAGAAGATGCACAGGACTCTTCTGCAAACTGCTCCGTACCCATCCTGGAGATATGTGAACTGGCTCCATTTAGAGCCGGTCACAGTCTCCTGAGAAAAGATATACCTGTGCTCAAATCCCAATAGCTTGTACATATATTAGAACTATCAGGTGCTAAAGGGGTGTGACCACATATTAACACTACAAATTCTGGATGGACCCTCTTCACACTGCTGCACCCTTCCCAGCAAACTATGCAATGAAAAACAGAGATATTATGTTCACATATATTTCAATACATGTTTAAGCTGACCAACTGTGTCAAAGTCTCCTGACGTGAATTGGATGCGATGAAACCTGCATCCAATTCGCAATAGTGTGAACCCAGCCTTAAAGTAAGAACAGTTATTTCACAATCCTTCCATGCATGTACTTATTGCTGAGAGAACCCCATAGAAGGCTATGTCCACCTAAATCTGATATTTGGATCTAGGCAGTGCTGGATTTAGACATTGGGGGGCCCAGGGCACTTCAATTTTGGGGGCCCCTCAACATAGAAATTAAATTATATGACAACTAAAAAAGTGAACTGAAATGAATGATAAACCGCTTTTGTTATAAAAAAAAATGTTAGGTTCTGAAGAAGACACTCATCTGATTTTTTTTCTCATTGTTATTGACGGTAAGAATACACATTACGTATATAATTGGAACTGGCAAGTCATACTCACAGTTTTGCATCACACATATTCTGCCTCTGAAGTCAGACTTGGCTATTCCGTATCTGGACACACACACACACACACACACACACACACACACACACTTTGTTAATTTTTCTTCATAATAAAATACATTTTATAATTATTATTATTATTATTTATTCATAATGAAGTCTTAGGCCCACTCTGGCAGGGGGGCCCATGTCAATCGTTCCTTTTGCCCCCTTATAAATCTGGCACTGGATCTAGGGTAGACATCAATAATCAATATCACCCACCAACTACTTATATCTCTCCCACTGTTCTTTTTAATTGCATGGTCTTGAAAGATGTAAATGGCTCTAAAAATACAAACAGTTTGTAAAATATGGTTGTGATAATCTATTAATAATTAACTATAGCAAGATTAGCAGTTCCTAACAGATTGGGCAGTAAATATACACTCACAGACTTCAATACTGTGAGTTGTCAAAAGTGTAGAGGGATAATGTCGCTGAACAGGCTGAGGCTGATTTAGGGGTTAAAAATCTTCATGCAAAAAATTGTGTGAATATTCACTTCAAGTATGCAATGATATACAGATGAAATAAGTAAATTTTGAATTTCTTTTTACACGACTGGGTAACGGAAGTGAATTTTCACATAATTTATTTGTGAAAAATCTGTTCCCCTTTACTAATCAGTCTCTATTAGTATATGAAGCCTCCTCGTGTAGTTTGTTCAAGTTACAGTATGTGATGAATACAAACAGAAACCTCTACAGCACTTGAAGCATGTGTAAATTTCACCAGATGGAACCCAGTGACACAGTGTTTGCATTTTGTGTCCCATGCTGCACAGGCCTGAATATTACTGTATTGTGTGATGTTATGACAATTCAGGCACTTTGTATAGCTATGGTATATTGTAGAAAGTTAAAAAGAATCCTGAGGGTCTATTAATCAATATTTTCACCCAAAGGTTATACAAGCTTCACCAGCTTCACCCATTTTTAAAGAAGATGCCATTAGAAAGATACGTAAATATTTGGTGAAAATTGTGTAAATCTTTGGTGAAAGCATTTATAAATAAACCCTTCAGTTTAACATGCTATCTAGCTGTCACATTTTTGTGTATTTACAGAAAAAGACAATTGAAATCATAGCTACAGATTGCAACAAACCAATAGTTTAGTATTGCAGTTGTAAGGTACAATCAATTTTTTATTTCATTACAACTTAGAACAATCTGTCTGTACTACATATTCTGACTAAAGTCTCAAATTCTGTCCTCTGTGCTTTGGCATAAGCAATATTTTCTTTTAGGGAGAGTGACAGGCGGGGAGATCTGACTGCCGCCTTGCTCTCTCCCTCATGAAAATGCATGTACCACCTCAGTAAATCTCCCTCCTATGGTAATGTCAGCCTCTCATTACTGCCAGATTCTGACATTTCTGACACTCCACTGCAATGAGGCACATTAGGGGGTCCTTAGATAATTTCCAGACGCTAGATTGTGCTATCAGAGACCCTTCCTGTGTCAAACCATGACAGTAAAAGTTTCCTGTGCACAAATATTTATGGATCTTTACTTGCCATGTTGTGCACACAATTCTATCCATTTTTTAAACAAAGTGAATGATGGAAATAAAAGTTGGGTATTTAAAGAAAGGTATTTTGGAGCTGACTGAGAGCTGCTTTAAAATAAATAATTGCATTGGACCACAGTGTATTATAAGAGTGACTACTAAGAGAATTAAGATGCCAGATGTAAAAATGATTTGTACATCAATTATATTACTGAAACTTTTTTAAAAGGTCATCTCCAGAAAAAAATGATCAGAGGAGCAAGTGCATGTAAGGAAAAAGTTACCCCCAGTCTTCTGTTCTGGCAATACTGCTGTTTGAAGTTCTGCACTTCAGGCATTTGAAAAGTGAAAGAAAATATTATATTCAAATCTTTTTATGCAGGATTTGTCAAAAATGCTTATTTTTTTAAACAAATAAACCCATAAAAGCATATTCTTACTTCATTTAACTTGAGGCTTACATGTCAAGTGCCAACCACTTCAATACCTGGCACTTTTACCCCATTCCTGCCCAGGCCAATTTGCAATTTTCAGCGCTGTCACACTTTAAATGACAATCACGCGGTCATGCAACACTGTACCCATATAACATTTTTATCATTTTTTTTGAGACAGATAAAGCTTTCTTGATGGTATTTAATCACAGCTGTTTTTTTTTATTTTTTGCTAAACAAACTAAAGAAGAAAAAAATAAAAAACCTTTTCTACATTTCTGTTACACAAATTTGCACATAAGTACGTTTTCTTCTTCACTGATGTATGCTGATGAGGCTGCACTGATAGGCTGCACTGATGGGCACTGAAAGGCTGCACTGATGGGCACTGATAGGCTGCACTGATGGGCACTGAAAGGCTGCACTGATGGGCACTGAAACGCTGCATTGATGGGCACTGAAAGGCTGCATTGATGGGCACTGATGAGGCTGCATTTATGGGCACTGATGAGGCTGCACTGATGGGCACTGATGGACACTGATGAGGCGACAATGATTGGCACTGATAAACTGCACTGATGGACACTGATGGGCAATGATGAGGCTGCACTGATAAGCTGTTACTCATGGGCACTGATATGCTAAAAAATGGGTGGAACACACCACGCAGTATTCTACCCCTTAATAACAGATGTTCAAATACTGATATACAAATAAAGTGCCAGTGCAAAAAACATACAAGTGATTAGTGCTCCAGTGCTTCTACAATTCACATTCGTATAGGAAAGTGCATGTATCGTAATATATAAAGGTAATAGTCCATAAACAAATGATCCGATATACTGCTTCAAGTGGTAATAAAGTGCTTCAAACTCAGTGTGTGTCTTCCTGTGCTGAATGCTCCAGTGGCTGTGCAATAACCTCCACCTTAGTGCAATCTATGCACTCACCTCCATCACAATTTAAAATTGCTTTCTTTTCACTGCTTTGTCTCCTGTATCTCTGAGTGTTGGACATAAAGTATTGATAAAATAAAATCGCCTTAAAGCTGTTGTGTCTTGGGGCGGACATGCGAAGCTAGAGGTCTGCTCCACGGGGATGAAAAGACCACCAGAATCAGCCTTCCACAGCCTGCTGCCTGCCACACAGCTACCTCCGACTACTCGCGGGACTAGGGCACACAGAGGACATGCCGTTATGGCACACGGAGGTACCAAATCCAAATCCAAAACCTCCTCCATTATGGAGGCCTGGCTCGCGGCCCAGCCAAGATGGTGGCCGCACACCCCTCCCCCAGCAGAGGGACCGGAGCTCGCAAACAGCTCCTGGAGTTCCCAGACCTTCCAGAGGACTCGGATAACGAACTCTTCTCGCCCTCTGACCAGGCAGCATCCCCAGCTCTCCTCCAGCAAATTGAATGGATGCTACATAAAGCCCTGAGGCAAACCTTGGAACACATTACTAATAGCCTAACTAAGGAGATGAGAGAGCTGGGTTCCCGCACTGCCGCATTAGAAGAGCTGATGAACTAGAAGCCACTACGCAGGACTATATGGCAGAGATTGAACACTTAAAAGAAGAGAACCTAACTTTACAATCTAGATTGGAGGATTATGAGAACAGGCCAATGAGATTGAACCTTCGCATTAGAGGCATTCCAGAAACGGTACTCGAACTACAGTCCACCATGACAGCCCTATTCCAAGAGCTACAGCCCGTGCTATCAACAGAACGTCTTAAAATGGACAGAGTCCATAGAGCATTAGCGCCCAAAAAACAGGACGGCCCTCTACCTGATATAATCGCAAAATTCCATTTCTACCATACAAAGGAACAACTCCTGATGGCAGCCCGTGAGAAGAAAAGCCTTATCTTCCAAGGCCATAAGTACCAGATCTTCTCAGACCTATTCCAGCTGACCATCACCAAATGAAGAGCAATGAAGCCCCATCTCTTGGAGCTCCAGCAGCGTCACATAACATACCAGTGGGGATTTCCATTCTCTGTCCGCTTCTCCTACCAGGGAACCAAGTACAGGTGCAGAACACCAGAGGAGCTCCACAACACGCTGAGAGAGCTACACCTCACTGATAATTCCGTCAACACCAGATCATCACGTCGGAGATCTGCTGCATCCTCCCCAACCAAAGCATTCTCCTCCCCTGGCAAACAAGGTGACTCCCATATCCACAAAAGGAGCCACCTGACCCCCTCGTGC
The DNA here is from genome assembly GCA_018402905.1 of Glandirana rugosa. Classification (NCBI taxonomy): domain Eukaryota; kingdom Metazoa; phylum Chordata; class Amphibia; order Anura; family Ranidae; genus Glandirana; species Glandirana rugosa. Next base: position 429,893 of record BLSH010445687.1, read on the forward strand.
AAGACCAGGAAGACTCCATGGACTGAACCTAGCCTTGTTCCTCCCTCTCACAAGCTCAAGGCTTATCACCTTTTGGTCACAATGAAGTTCCATGCGACCCCCTAATTGCAAGTATTCCTTAATATCCACCGTGTTACTTTAACTGGTCATTATGTTGGTCGGCTTACCCAGTTTGTTTGATCCCACATTTGATAACTTTTGTCTCTTGACCAGCGAGTTTTACTCTCAGATTTCTGTCCTTGTTGGGCAGTGGTTACTTAAAGAGGTTTACCGCCTCCTCTCTACCCCCTCCAAGAATCGTATCTCAACCTGGAATCTCTTTCTTAAGAGCATCCTTTACCCTCTACTGCACTCTCATCTCTAGTAACTCCTGCCTTGCACACCTCCCAGGTCTCCAGGATCTCATAAGCTCCAGCTGATCCCTTACCTACTTCCTGAAACCCAACTTGCACTCATCATTCCAGAACTTCTGAACCTCACAGACTACATCTGGTATATAGTTCCTCCAATGAGGTGGCTAAAGGCTGGCCACACTAAGTGGGCAATACTTACCGCCCAGGCCTGTGGTTGGTCAAACTTACAATCTTCCCATCTGTCTAGATCAGGGGTAGGCAACCTTAGAGAGGTGGAGATTTAACTGAACAACACGGGAGAAGTCAAAGATCACCGGTCACAGTGTCACCTCTTCACACCTGATTTAAACCTCTAATTGCAGGACTACCGTGTCGCAAATGTGTGTATTACATGGCAATCATGGGTTTCCTTACCACCTATCAACACACAACCAGATCGCTTTTCAGAGGAGAAGCACTTGTGCTCATTCACATGTAAAGTTAGGTGGTGGTAAAACAACAGGATATAACAGAAGTCTATGGCTAAGCGCAGCAAACCCACAGGAAAGCTGCAGGTACGCTGTACTGCACACGCAGTGTATATAAACTACAGCACATCAGTGTGAAAGCAACCCTATACTAATATGCCCAATGTATTGCTTCACACTGATCAGAAGATCTCTTCTTTCATGTTGCTGGCACCATTCTGGAGACTGCTAGCCAGGATAAGAGGTGGAGAGAAATTGGTATCATTCCACATGGGACAGGAGCCAGCACTACAGAGGAGGCATCAGCTTATGTGGCTCTTGCTCCCTACTACAGATTCAGCTTTACAAGTAGTCCCACTCTATTGCACTCTGTTTGATGGTCTGGAGTGGCAGGTTAGAAAGCCCAGACTGAGATCTACCAGCCACCTGTCCACAAGCTACCAATAGACCGCGATCAACAGGTTGCTGACCCCCGGTCTAGATCTACATCCCCGTGCAGATGTTCCATTCGCTCCAACTCGCCCATTTCTAATATGTGGGCCCTTGTGGATGGTGACCTTTGCTCCCCCAGATTCAGGCTCTATTTGTTACTTGGATTACACATGATTGTTTAAGAACTGACACTAACCTTTCTATTCTCTCCTCTTCCCCTATCCTAGTCTTTCCCTGGTCCCCTCTTCTGCTCCACAAGTCCACGTGGGTTGCACCATCCATCCGGCACTCTGTGCTAACAGGTAAGCCTACCACAACACCACTACTAAATCCATGGCCCCCCTAAACATCATAACCCTGACTGTTTAGGGTCTAAACATCCCTCAAAAATGCACAAAAGCATTTCGATTTTTTAATTCCCAGAAAGCGCACATAGTCTGTATACAAGAAACGCACTCCATGGCTCAGCACACTCCCAAATTTTATAGTCCTCACTACCCACAAATCTATAATGCCTCGGCTTCAACCAAACAACGCGGCACCCGATTCACCCTTAATAACACAATCCTCGATCCAGGTGGCCGCTACTTGCTCCTAACTGGACACATGATGGACACCGCATTCACTATAGTATCCTACCATGCCCCAAACAAAAATCCTAACTCATTTATATCACACCTTATGCAGTTTGTATCCGCCCATAAAACCGGCACACTCATTATGTGTGGTGACTCTAATCAAACCCTCCTCCCATTTCTTGATAAGTCCCAATATAGCCAGACAACTTGCACCTCCAAACTAACCCTATCCCACCACCCAAGTATAATCTAGTTGGTGCTTGGAGAGAAGCCAACCTGGCAAAAAAGACACTATACTTATTACGCCCACCCTCACAAAACCTTCTCCTGTGTTGATCATATTTTCATTACCATAGGTATGACCCTAGAAGCTCTAACTTCTTCCATCCTACCAATACCATGGTCAGATCATAATGCCATTCTTACTTCCCTAGCCTCTCCAATCCCAAAAACACAAGACCACACATGGTGCCCTCACAGAGCACATCCTCAAACACCCTTCATACCGCTTTGACATAGAACAAGCCCTAACGGAATACCTAACCCTGAAGCACATAAACCCATACTACTGGGTGCTTTCTGACGCCAGGCCGCACTGTTCAATCGTGCACACAAACAGCTCGAGAATAAACTGGAAATGAAATTCATGGCATGCTTCACAGACTTCAATCACAATCCTACGCCCCTCACAAAAACCAAACTTGACAATGCGCTACTGGAATACGATCTATTCCTCACAGAAAATGCAGATAAAACTAAGATGTTCCAGACACAAGCACTTCGTAAAAGCTAATAAACCAGATACCCTCCTCGCTCATACCATACGAAATATCAACAAACTGAATAAACTCATTCACCTCAAAATAACCAAAGACCACCTATCCTGCAACCCAATCTAAATCATTCATAAATTCAGGACCCATCTCACCAAATTATACACTGCAAACAACTTCAGCCCCTCCGCAGCTGATAATCTATTTTCCCAAATTCAGCTCCCAAAGCTAACTAAGGCTGAACAAGACCAACTAGATGAAAGCATATCCACTGAAGAAATATCCTTAGAAATCAAAGAGCAGAAGCCCAATAAATGACCAGGCCCCAATGGGTATTCCACCTTATACTACCAAACCTTCTCACAAATCTTGTCCCCTTTCCTCACGAACGCATTTAACACCATTCTTAAAGGGCATTCCCTAAGACAAGAATCACTTAATGCAATTGTATGTATGATCCCCAAGCCCCACACAGACAATACCTCATGTACCAATTACCTCCCTTCTAAATCTTGATATCAAAATCCTCACTAAAATCCTTTCCGACCGCTTAAACAAAATCATAAGCAGACTCCTACATAGAGACCATACAGGGTTTAGACCAATGCGTCAAGCTAGTGATAATATCCGCCGAGCAGTCCTTTTAGTCTACACAGCCAGAACACGCCGTATCCCTGCATGCTTCCTCTCACTCGATATCAAGAAAGCCTTTGATTCGGTATCTTGACACTATTTACACTACACCATGCAGAAGTGGGGCTTTGGCCCTCACTTCATGCAATGGATCATAGCCCTATACGACAATCCCCATGCCTACGTTAAATATGCTGGCTATAAGTCGGAATCATTCCCCATCTGTAGATGAACACGCCAAGGCTGTCCACTCTCTCCCCTCATATTGGCCCTAGTGATAGAACCACTGGCACATCTAATTATAACTTCCCCTACCGTTACTGGTATAGAATTAGGAGGATATCAGCATTGGCTATGCTTATTCGCTGACAACATCCTATTATTCCTCCTGTCCTCCCCACAGATCTCAGGCCCCAACCTGCTCCCTGCCCTCAGTAGATTTGCTGTTGTCTCGGGTCTTATAGTGAATCTGAAAAAAATATATGGCCTTGAATATTTCTCTTACATCATTCCAACTGGAGGCAGCATGAGGCACCTTTCCCTTCACGTGGGCCACCAACTCGATTCCATACCTAGAATTCCAATGAATTACACTTTTATATACTGTCCAATTGAATCACTGTTTGGCACACGTATTAGTATTTATTTCATCACACCCACTAGTGGTCGCACAGGGGAATACACTATTTCATATTTTTGGCACGGATATGCTGCTCTGATGGGCACTGATATGTTGCACCAATGGACACTGATATGCTGCACTGATGGGGCTGCACTGATGATCTGGACTGGAACCGGAAAGCCAATTAACGGCTTTCGTTTCCTCAGACACTGACTGCGCTGAGAAAAGGAAATGCTGATAGCCGAGATTTGTTTACATGTAATCAGCTGTGAGCGGACACAGATGATCACATGGTAAAGAGTCTACATCATCGGCTCTTTACCCTGATCAGTGATGCGCTGTGTCCATGGGGTAGTCATGGGGTAGTCATAAGTCACTAATATGATGTCCAGTTAGGATGGTAAAGCCACCGCCTGCCCATCATTCTGCTATAGGCCTGCCAGGAAAGTGCTACTAAGACCCGAAAACTGACTACTTTCCCAGTCTCTTGTATAATCATATCATTACTATTTGTTGTTCTTATCAGGGTGGATAAAAATCAATGATTGTTTTTAAAAAAATATATATATTTTTTTATTTTTATCAAATTTATTTTAATAAAATGCTTTTGGAGTAAAAATCTAAAGATAGTTTTCTATTTAGGATACATTAATAGTTTCCTTTATCCAGCATGAAATGGAGCTTAGTTATGTAGCATGAGGCTGTATATTCTGCAATATTTAAATTTTTGGTAAACTCATTCAATGAATCCAAGCTCTGCAAGCTGCGATTACATGCACTGCATTGATGAATTCGCACAATTTCACAGTAACCATAAGATAAAACAAAGTTCTGGAATATTCCATTATCCCATTGTTTTGAAAATCTATGTACACTTCAAACTGTATGATTGAATCGGTTCTGATATCTCGGTTTTACTAACCTGACAGCTTACTATTCTAAATAGGAAACCTTCATTTTGTTTGCAAATATTAAAGATTCTAACTACCAGCAAGAATAAGTCATTACATTTAAAGAGCACCTGTCATTTCAGATCCATCATGGCAGCGCCTGTTAGTGGGCATCCACTCACCTGCTGCCGCCATGTCCCTCACTGCCGCATCACCAGCTGTCCCATTAAAGTGAATGGGACTGTCGGTAAGTCAACAGAGGGTGAGAGGAGGAGCCGCTGCGGGACAGAGATGACAGTTGCTCCTTAAAAATATGATTTAAATTGAGTTGATTTAAACCAAGCCTGTTTTGCCAGTGATTTAAATCATGATTTAAATTGTGATTTAAATCGACTTGATTTAAGTCAAATACGCCCTGGTTCTTATTACTCGACTTTCCTTCACACATTGCAATCTTAGGGCACAGTTCTAATACAGTTCATTAAGCCTTCTTCTGTTTAACTAGTGTTGACACAGAATAGTGGAAGAACCATAAGTACATCTTTACTACAAACAAATGGTCACTGCCATTTCCAAGCTCAGCGTGCAGACTAAACCCCTGTTTTTAATGCATACTGTTAGACAGGTCAATTTGGTTGGTCGCAGGCTGGTCGGTAAGTTGAGCTTGGAAATTTGTTTGGTTTTATTTGATATAACTACATCTTTACTGCCTGCAGGCTACAACCACCAATCTTAGTGCGCCAAAGGCCACCTACAGGGCCCCGAAGTTAGCTGGCAAAGATCTATCTCAGAGACTGCCCCTCTTACTCAGTGTATAATTCTCTATTCTAGGGGGTTAAATGCAATCCTATCCTTTACTAAAAAGTTTCCCCTAACCAGTCTAAACCTAGCACTGTCACTGCAAGGGCACATGCGCAATATAGTCCTATTTCTTGGTTATCAAAGCCCCCCCCCCCCCTGTTATTGCCTGTTGGGTACTCAGGGTGGTATTGCTACTGTTTATGCTGGTCTATCACATCATATATGCTGTGTTTTTTCTTTGCCTATTCAATGATTGTTGTTTACCTAGAGTGCTGTAAGTAATTGTGAAAGGATAACTGACTTTGATTACATTTGTCCAAAAAACCCATCTTGACAATAATCAACCTTAACCACTTTAAGACCGAGCCTCTTTTTGGAGTTCGGTGGTTATCAGTTAAAAACAGGTTTCTTTGCTATAAAATTACTTAGAACCCCCAAACATTATATATTTTTTTCTAAGACCCTAGAGAATAAAATGGTGGCCATTGCAAAACTTTATGTCACACCGTATTTGCGCAGCGGTCTTACAAGCGTGATTTTTTTTGAAAAAATTCTGTTTTTTTAGTTAGAAAATAAGACAATAGTAAAGTTAGGTCAATTTTTTTCCATATTGTGAAAGATAATGTTACGCCGAGTAAAATGATACCCAACATGTTATGCTTCAAAATTGCGTCCGTTCGCGGAATGGCGACAAACTTTGCAACATAAAAATCTCCATTGGCAACGTTTAAACAATTCTACAGGTTAGCATTTTTGTGTTACAGAGGAGGTCTAGGGCTATAATTATTGCTCTCGCTCTAACGATCGCGGCGATACCTCACATGTGTGGTTTGCACACCGTTTTCATATGTGGGCTGGACTTACGTATGCGTTCGATTCTGCGCGCGAGCTCGCAAGGACGCTGCGATTTAAATTTTTTTTTAATTATTTATTTTACTTTTTAATTATTATTTTTACAACTTTCTTTTTTTTAAAAAAATGTTGATCACTTTTTTTCCTATTACAAGAAATGTAAACATTCCTTGTAATAGAAAAAAGCATGCCAGGACCTCCAAAATATGAGATCTGGGGTCAAAAAGACCTCAGATCTCATATTTACACTAAAATGCATAAAAAAAAAAAAAATTAGAAAAAAATGGCAGGGGAAAAAAAAATGTACCCTTTAAGAGCATTGGGCGGAAGCGACTTGTGACGTAGCTTCCGCCCAGCCATGTTATGGAGCCGGGTGAACGGCTTCAGCCGCTCACTCGGCTCACGGACACTGGGGGGGGGAAGGACCCGATCTTCTCCGCCGCTGCCGGCGGGTCCGGTAAGCGGCGGAGATGACCGGAAAGCGGCAGGGGGGGCACCTCTCCCGCCGCTGATAAAAGTGATCTCGCGGCGAATCCGCCGCTAAGACCACTTTTATCTTGCAGGGAATCGCCTGCTGAAAAAAAAAGATACCGGGGGTTATGGTAGCCATCTGCTACCATAACAACGGTATTCCACTTAGAGTTGCCACCTCATCCCTTTAAACCCGAGCACATATGAATTACTCAGGTTCTGTGGCTGATTAAGGTGGTAATTAAACTCACTTGGTGTCTTGTCTGCATTCAATTAGCATCAGAACCTGTATAATTCATATGTGTTCGGGTTTAAAGGGATGAGGTGGCAACCCTAATTCCACTTCAAAGTACCGCCGTCAAACGGCGTACGGCGGTCCGGAAGTGGACTGAGTGTAGAGTGTTAAGGAGTTTATCCTGCTATAAAGAAAAAAAGCTTGGTGTGTCAGCAAGGCTGGGGCCTGTGAAAGTTAGTGGCAAAGAACAGAAAACCTGTATTTACCAGAGGCTCATTCAAGGGTAGTGCTACACTTTTTTATACAACACATTCAGTCTGGCCAGTTAGCAGCCCACATTAGCTTTTAGTGGTAACGCTTTGCAGAATTTTCATTCATGTTTGTTGCTTAAGAGAGTCACCCTGTGTCCCCTCAGCATCTTTTGAAGCCCCATTTTCCAAGGATTATTGGTGTTCTGACAGGTCCTTTATGTGGTTGTCTGATGGATTCCGCTTCTTATTTCTATCTCCAATCTGTAAAACTAAACTCCAGGCAAACAGATAGTACACATATGTGAACTGTGTTACTTACCTGGGATTTTCACACCTTTCACACACATTGTACAGTATTTGGACAGGAGGTAGTTAGCTGCAGTCACTCATCAAAAAAATCTGCTAGTCCCTGCTGAACCAGCCAAATTTCGATCTGGCTATAGCCAGTTTTAGAGTTAAAGTGTCAATAAACACAGACTGTGAAAAACTCTTATTACATGCTATATAACAGGGTTCATACTCACAAAGACACTAAAGCATTCATTATGTGTAGAGTGAAATATACCTGGTTGATCCTGCCTTCAGCTGTCCCTCCCATCTTCTTTGTGTGTCCACTGCAGGTTTAGTTTGTGTAGACCGGCTCTTCGTTTCCTCCTTTTTCTTATCTTTTCAGCCCAGATGACTATTGAGTCACACATATGGGTGTATAGACAATGGTAAATACCGCTCCCTTCCCTTCCCTGTGTCACTGACCCCTTAGTGCAGTGCCTGTGCCTGTGCTACCACGTATACATTTAGCTTCTGTTGTTTGATCTGTGTTGTATGTGTGTGTCAGCACCCACCCATATCCCCGCACTCACCTCATTTCCCACTTCATCTCTCTGTAGCCACCTAAACTCATTAAAATGAATTTGCACCCCTGCCTGAAGGAAAGACAAATATGCAACCAAATGTACTTTCAGGGATGCCAATTCCCGGTTTCACACCAGGACACATAAGACTCCCAAGTTTTATAATAAAACCTTCTGGATGCAGGTTATCCCACCTTCAGCGAGGTAGAGATAATCGAACCAGTGCCTTCCAGAACCTTCAGCACTTGGGCCTTACTAGTCAGGCCTTCAATCCCAGGGCTGGGAAGCAGAGTACAATATAGGCCCCTGAGACAGAAGGCCTAGCTGGGCCAGAAGTGCCTAAGGGGCATCTATCACTGAGTTCACAATGTCGGCAAACCATACCCTCCTGGATTAGGCCAGTGCACCAAAATTACCAGTGATATCTCCTTCCAGATCCTGTTGTTGAACCCGGACGCCAGGAGATCCATGTCCAAAGTAATCAAACACTGACAGACTGAAGTGGGCCTTCCCTCGGAACCAATGAGAAAGACTGCCTGCCAGTTGGGCTATGCCCAGCAGACAAAGCCGGAACATGATGTTCTGTCAGAATATAACTCACCATATTTTGGGCATCCTCACTCCTAGTGCCACCCTACTGATTGATATATGCCACTGTTGTGGCATTGTCTGACTGAACACTTACTGGAAGACCTCGCAATAATTTTGTCCAGTGATCCACAGCCTGAAGCTCCAGAACAGTGGTGGTCATAATACCTTTCCTGGGGAGACCAAGATCCCTCTACAGAGGCAGATCCCAAAATGGCTCAACAATCTGACAGGCTGGCATTAATTGACATTATTCACCAGACTACTGGAAAGGACTACTTCCACCTCTCCAAGCTCTATGAAACCATCAGCCAGTCTAATGACCATAACCCAATGGGAGCTAGGGACATATGGCAATCAAGACACTGGACCTTCCTCTTCATACAGACAGGATACTCCTTTGTAATGGCCTGAAGTGAATGTAAGGAACAGCCTTGAACACCATCATTTCCAGAAATCTCATGGAAAAGACATCAAAGAAAACCTTTGCCTATTTCAGCTTAGATGACCTGATTTCTTAGAGACAGGCCTTTCTCTGAAGCTGTGGCCAGCCCTCTGGCTCCGTGTTTTCCCTGGATCCAGATGCCTGTGGGCGCCAAAAAGCCTGGATGACGCGGTATCAAATGGAGAAGCAACTGTTCCTCTGTAAACCGGATGCCTGCCCTTTTTTTTTAATTGGAAAAAAGGGAACTCCTTACTCAGAGATCTCTTAGATGTATTTGCCCAATCCGCATTAACAGGCGATCACCATAAAAAGGAAAGCCTGCTAACCACTTTTTACAGGGCAGCTCAACAGACTAGCTTTTTAACCACAGAACCCTGAATCTGATATATGACCACAGAGCCAAATGTAACATCTGCTGGCTAGAGCAGTGAACCATACAGATGATTCCACAAATGCCTCCACATGCACCGGTTACTTCCTTTTTTTTCCGACTTTGGCAAACTCCAATGGCTGTCACAGCAGGATGCACAGCAGAGGTCAAAGAAAAAAGAAGCTTTCAGAATAGATTCCAGCCTCCTGTTGCCTGGGTCCTAAAAATCTAGACAAGTTAGATTTTAACTAAGACAGGAGATCACTGAATCCACTGTGGGCATACTGCCCTCCTTTAAAAATGTATACTATATAATATCTGGCCTAAGGTTTCTGCTAGAGGCAGTGGAAGTAAGAGGAGGTAAGAGCATACCAGGCAGGAAGCGTACTAGCAACTTCTGTGCCCAGAAGCAATCACTCCAGCAATTCCAGGCCTGTCAATGCCGCAGGCAAGTCATCCTTAATGACATGCTGAGGCTGACATAGTAAGAGTAGGTACAATGCCAGAGAAACATGGTGTTTCAGATACACCTGATGCTTCTGGTCTATTGTTAGATGAGAACACATGGCTGAAGTCCTCTTGGCTTTATGTTGGTGCGCTTGTGCCCCTCTAGGCTGTGCTTCCCCCACTCCTCCTTCTAGAAGCCCTTCCTTTAAATGTGTTACAGGTAATATTGTAGCAACATTGCTGCCAATACGCCATTTTGCAGCTTTTGCAGGTATGCAAATAATCATGCAAATATGCAGTTACACAAGTATGCAGGTATGCAAGTATGTAGGTATGCAGATATGCAGTTATGCAAGTATACAGGTATGCAGTTATGTAGGCATGCAATTATGCAGGTATGAAAGTACACAGTTATGCAGGTGTGGAGGTATGCAAGTATACAGGTATGAAGGTATATGCAGGTATACAGTTATGCAAGTACACAGGTATGTAGTCATGCAGGTGTTCAGGTATGCACATATTCAGATATGCAAGTATGCAGATATGAAAGTATTCAGGTATGCCGGTACACAAGTATGCATGTATGCATGTATGCAAGTATGCAGCTATGCAAGTAAGCATGTATGCAGTTATGCGGGTACACAGTTACACATGCATGCAGTTATGCAGGTATACAGTTAAGCAAGTAGTCAGGTATGCAAGTATGCAGATATACATGTATTCAGGTATGCAGGTACTGTATGCAAATATGCAGTTATGCAAGCGTGCAGCTATGCAGTTGCACAGTTATGCAAGTAAGCATGTATACAGTTATGCAGGTACACAATTATGCAAGCATGCAGTTATGTAAGTACGCAGGCATGCAGCTATGCAGGTACACAATTATGCAGGCATGCAGTTATGCAGGTATGCACCCATGCAAGTATGCACACAGTTATGCAAGTACGCAAATATGTAGTTATGCAGGTACATAGTTATTCAGTTATTATCAATACCTATCAGCCAACAAACAAGCAAATGCAGCACTAAGCAGTAATCCTTCCAGCAATCATGCACAATTATGCAGTGGCAAAGTGATAGAAAAGCAGTACAATAAGCAGTAATGCAGGGCCACTGTGGCTGCCAACATCCAACTCCCTTGGTAGCCCGGTTGCTGAACTGACCACATCTGCCTCAAGCGTGGCCATGCAACCAAAGGCTTTGAAAACCAAGATGGCCCCAGCCCCATGTGCACCAAGTACACACAGCTTCCCAAACCGGAGCACACAAGGGCAATAAGTGTGATGAGGCACAATCCATAATGTGAGCACACCTACTACCCCTAGTCTCCATAATAGTGCTCCACACCAAGTCGTCTGGAAGTTCACTTTCAGCTTTTCCCTTTCCCTCAGCCTTCTTTTTCCCCCTCTCTCCTCCCTCCAACATACTCATACTAATCTTCTTTGCAATAATATCCTTTCTCCTCAAACACTCATTTCTTTACCCACTCCACCCCACAACCTGTACATATCTCCCTCACGTTTGCCCTCTCAATATTACTGCACTTATCACCTCCTGCTCATTCTGACCCCACAGTGTCACCACTTCCACTTCACTGCAGCACCTGCCCTCGTATAAATTCCACTCCCATCTTACCACCCTCACCCTCCTACTACTCCTACTGTCTGGGGATATCAAGCTAAACTCTGGCCCTCCTTTAGCTAACTCTCACTCCCCAGAATTGGCAGTCTACCACATCTGACTGTAGCCATATCTCCCACTCTCTTAACTCAATTCCCCTGATTCCACGAGTCAGCCCTTCCCACCTTATGTGTGCCCTCTGTAAAGCCCGCTCAATCTCTAACAAACTTGCCTCTGTCATTGACCTTTTCCTCTCTAACTCCCTCAGTCTGCTTGCTATTATCAAAACCTGGCTCCAGGAATCCAAGTTAAGGTATCTTGGAAGTTGCGAGTATGTACTGCGTGTATGAGCAGTTGGTTATGTCCCCATCCCTAATAGAGCCAACAAATCATAAGAAAACCCACTGTGGGACTTTGAAAGGAGAACCAACTCAGCAAAAATAATCAAAAATAAATAAAATATAACATTTATTTGGTATAAATTAAAAAGGTACATTCCATTGACATAGTGGATAGTACCCTACATGCACAGTATGCATACAAAATATACACCACAACAAAAATGAGGACTAACAGATGTTGTACAGGACACTAAACACACAAATATAAAAAGACCACTCATCTGCCATACTGGGGAGGCAGAGAAGGACCCAACACGTTTCGATGTAATGCAATATCTTCCTCAGGGGTATGTGGTCATAGTAGTTAAAAACAAAGCTCATAAGGTGTGGGACACCGTCAGAGAATGTCTACAGAGAGGTTATGAAAAACCATTTGACCCTGAATAATCACAAGTCACACAAGGAGGAGACAAAAAGAGTGCTCAGCCAGGAACATCTATGGCTGCTAAGAGGTCCTCATCAACTTGTGGGCAACAGAGATGGATAACAATGGTGGATGTATGCTGCAATGAAAGTCCTTGAATCTGCAAACAGGCAGAAGGGTGGCAGGTAGACGCCACCCACTATGTAGCTGTTAACCAAATGACAGGCGCTTGCACGGCAAACAATCAAACAATGCCATGATCATAAGGACGCCCAAAGGGGGAAAATTCGACCGGCAAGAAGACACCCCCAATCAAATCGTCATCAAACCCAGCCAAAGCTGGAAAAACTTGTTCGAAGAAACAAAGAAGTTGACATCCATCCACAGCACGTCTGAGCCCTCCAGGAATCCAACACTGCCTTTCCATCTGCCAACTCCCAAGGTAGCCTCCTCTGGACCTACTCACCCAGAACCAGTGGATGAAAAGCAGGCAGATTTGGACTTCTACTCTCCCCACAAAGCACCTTCCAAGTTCTTCCTGCACCTTCCTCTCTTTCCCTCTGTACTTTTGAAGTGTGCTGTCTTTTTTCTCCAGTTTGTCAGAGGATTGCAGTGATTTACCAGCCTCCCGACCCACTGTCACACTTTCTTGACAACCTCTCCTCATGGCTACCCTACTTTCTCTCCTCTGAAGTATCTGCCATCATCCTCAGGGACTATAATATTTCAATCAATGCTAACAACTCAACCACTTCTCAACTACTCAACTTAACCTCCTCTTTTAACCTAACGCAATGGACACAAACCACCACTCACTCCAATGGCAACACTCTCAACCTCATATTCTCCCACCTCTGCACTCCCTGCAACCTCTCTAACACCCTCTTTCCTCTGACCACAACCTTATCCATTTCACACTCTCCCTAACTCCTACCTCCCATGCCACTAACCTGCAAACAGTTACCTGCAGAAACCTTCACCACCTCAACCCTTCCCTTCTTCATTCATTCTAATGACTGCCTTTATGATAAAATTGCACCCCTGTCCTGCCCTGACCTGACCACTTCTGTCTACAACAACATACTGTCATCCGCCCTGGACACACTCGCTCCTCTTTCTACACATAGAACCAGGCCTCGCCTGCTACAACCCTGGCAAACTGACAACACCAGAAGTCTCAAGAGATGCAGTTGGGCTCTTGAATGAGCATGGCGTAAAACTAAATCCCTGCAAGGGTTCACCCTCTAAAAATCTGCCCTTCTCAAATACAACTTGTGCCTGTACACTGCTAAACAAACCTACTACACCTCTCATCAAAATCCTCTCATCCAAACCTAGTCAACTCTTTTCCACTAGAGTTGAGCGAACCCGGACTGTAAAGTTCGGGTCCGTACCGAACTTTGGGGTGTCCGGGACCCGGACCCAAACTTTTCAAACAAAGTCCGGGTTCGGGTCCGGGGTTCTGGTATTTTATTCCATGTGTTGAACAGCTGCCAAGGGCTGCCAATCAACAAGTGTTTCACTGGTTTTCCCTAGAAGCCATCACAGCCATGCCTACTAATGGCACGGCTGTGATTGGCCAGTGCATCATGTGACCCAGCCTCTATATGGGGCTGGAGTCACCGTGGTGCATGTCATATGCGCTCAGGATAGTTTAGGGAGAGGATGCTGCTGGCTCTGTGAGGGGCAGATTGCAGAACATCTCATCCTGCTTTACTGAACGATCTGATTGTGGACTAGGGAGAGATACTAGTACTGCTGCTTTGAGGGACAGATTGCAGACCTCATCCTGCTGCACAGAACGATCTGCCTGGACTAGGTAGAGTCTGTTGCTTTAAGAGAAAGATTATTGTTCTAAAATCATCTCCAAGTTGTACAGGGAAAGGTTCCAGCTGTTGCTTTAAGGGAAAGATTATTGTTCTAAAATCATCATCAAGTTGTACAGGGAAAGGTTCCAGCTGTTGCTTTAAGGGAAAGATTATTGTTCTAAAATCATCTCCAACTTGTATAGGAAAAGTCTATTGCAGCCGCATAGAGCCATATTATTGTTCTAAAATCATCTCCAACTTATATAGGAAAAGTCTATTGCAGCCGCATAGAGAGCCATATTATTGTTCTAAATTTTAGAACAATAATATGGCTTTATGCGGCTGCAATAGACTTTTCCTATACAAGTTGGAGATGATTTTAGAACAATAATATGGCTCTATGCGGCTGCAATAGACTTTTCCTATACAAGTTGGAGATGATTTTAGAACAATAATATGGCTCTATGCGG
>BLSH010445687.1:444624-480588 GCA_018402905.1 Glandirana rugosa
CCACCCGGTACCTTTCCACAAATAGTTGAAGGAGTCACCATTGTCCCGACTCCCTCCTTTCATAACTCATGTTACAATCTGGTCCACACAACCAAACCCCTCCTTCGACCCCCTACCTATACAGTGATTTTAGAACAATAATCTTTCCCTTAAAGCAACAGCTGGAACCTTTCCCTGTACAACTTGGAGATGATTTTAGAACAATAATCTTTCCCTTAAAGCAACAGACTCTACAGATTTCAATGGGGTTCGGGGTCCGGGTCAAAGTTCGAGTCAAGTCCGGACCCGAACCCGGACTTTGTCCGTAAGTTCGGCCGAACCTGCCGGACCCGGACTTCCAGAGGTTCGATCAACTCTATTTTCCATCCATAATTCCATACTTCTCCCCCCACTGCCTTGACCCACCAACTTGCTTACTGCCCAGGAGATTGCCAATCATTTCAAAAAACAAAATCTACACAATTTGTGATGACATATCCATCCCCCAGCTTCCTCCCCAAACCAACACACCTGGTCTAACATTGTACTCAATACTTTCCTCCCTCAGCCCTGTTACCACTGAGGAAGTTGATAAACACCTTTCCATGGCCCACCTCACCACCCGTCCCCTTGGAACCTGTCCCCTCATAATAACTGCGATCACCTTCCTGCTCAATCCTAAACTCGCTAACCCACATCTTCAACCTCTCCCTCTCCTCTGGCACCCTTCCCTCCCAGATCAAACATGCACTGGTTACCCCCATACTCTTGATGGACCCCACCTATTTGAACATCATAAGACCCATCTCCCTGCTCCCATTTGCCTCCAAGCTTCTTGAACACCTTGTCTACAACCATATGAGCTCCTATCTAACTGACAACAACCTTCTCGTTCCCCAACAGTCCAGCTTCTGCCCACAATATTCTACTGAAACTGCCCTACTAAAACTCACCAACAATCTACTAACTGCTAAAACCAATGGGCAGTACTCCATGCTCATACTCTTGGACCTTTCTGCTGCCTTCGACATTCCTCCTCTCCTCTTCCTCTTTCTGTTGGGGTAACTCCTGTTCTCTCTATATACCTCTTCCCTGGGCCATTTGATAACCTCCCATGGCTTCCAATACCACCTCTATGCTGACGACACCCAGATCTATCTCTCCACTCCCCAACTCCCCCCCTCCATCTCCTCACTTATCACAAACTTACCGAGTGACATATCAGTATGGATGTCACACCACTTCCTCAAGCTCAATCTTTCTAAAACTGAGCTTGCAATATTTCCTCCTCCTGGATCCCCTCCCTAAGACTTTACCATTGAGATTTTTTTTATCCAAGAAAAAAAAAACGTTATTACTTACAGCTCAAAAGAGCATAGCCATCCTATGCACATGAACTGTACATTATACAAAAATAAACCTGATCCATGCTAACAATACCCACCAAGCGTATACATCAAAAAGCAGGCAACACAAACATAAGACAAGTGACATAGCAGAAATAAATTACCTTGTTACCACCACGTCCATATGGAGTTCAGATTTTACAATCAGCCCACATTAAGGCCCAGAAGCCTATCCATGGTCAGATCTGCCGGGGCAAGCCCAGACACATCCAGTCATGGATCCCAAAGTTTCTCAGATTTACGTGCATACCCCCTATGCTGGTAAATTAGCTTTTCCATATGAATGGTGTTTTCCACAGCAGCTACCCACTCTTTAACAGTAGGAGGAGTCTCTGATTTCCAGTGTAGCATTATCATTTTATGAGCTTGAAACAAGGGCCTAGTAATAGCCTCTCTAGTATCATTTTCTCATTCAAACTCATCTAATAGATTAAGCAAACAAGGTTTAGGGTCCAAAGCAAGCAACACTTGAAATACCCTGTTCAGGTTGTCCATAGGTGCAGTTTGGGGCACTTCCATAATAGATAGATAAAATCATCGTGGTCACGCCTACACTCAGTGCACATTGGCGTAGGCAGAAGTCCCTTAGTGTGTAATCTATGGGGGGTATAGTACACCCTCAAAAGAATGCAGCGTTGCATCAATCTCTGGGTTATGTTCAAGGAGCAAGTGTTCACAGCCTGTAGAGCCTCCTCCCATTGATCCCCATCTAGTTGGCCAACATCATTCTCCCACTTAGTTCTTACTTTTAGGGAATGTTTCTGCAGAAATAACTGAAGCAACATAGCATAGCCTTGGGACATAAACCACATGGATATTGCCGCCTCCTTAATTAGGGTAAATAGAGGTACTGATGACATAGACCATTCAGAGGTTTTACTCTGGGCTACTACTGCATGCCATAATTACATGTAATAGAAATACATAGAGGCGGGAAGATCAAATGCTTCCCTTAAAGCATCAAAGGTGAGCAGTCTGCCATTATGAAAGATTTGTCTTAAATACACAATGCCATGTTTCCTCCATATAGCACCATGCTGTCATTTAGCTAACTCAAGCTAGGTATTATTTGACCAAATGGGGCTAAACTCCATAATACCCATAGCTCCCTGAAGGTACTTGACTTTATTCCATAGCTTCTCGATTAAATTATACGTTGGCAAAATTTAATGTGACTTCCCAAAAGCCTGAGCTTTGAGGGCCATCGGAAAAGATCTTCCCCCACTGTGTGGCGCTTTACAGTCACAGAAGAGCTATTTCCCATTGTCCCTTGCTCAGTATTCATGGACATTTATCTATTAGGTGTTGCAGTTGCGAAGCCAAGTAATATAGCCACGGATTCGGCAAAGCAAGACCACCGTCATCTTTGGGACGTTCTAATTTTATTCTAGGGTGCCAGTTCTTCCAGATTAATTCACAAAATATGGTATTAACTATCCTAAATGTCTTTAAAGGAACCGTTATTTGGGAATTCTGAAGGAAGTATAACAATTGGGGCATAAAAATCATTTTAATGGGCGCATGTGCGGGAGCTCTGGGATGGTTGCATAGGATGGGAGCTCCGCATCTACCCGGTCACAGGCCCCCCAGGCACCGTTAGCATCAATCCCAGAACGCCCTACTAGGGACAGCTAAACCCTCCAGTGCTTCCAGCAGAAGGGGACAACCAAGGTCTCACACAGACAAGGCCTCCAAGTTGGCCTGGCATCAGTACGTTCCCCGCCGGGTGTACCAAGAAGGCTGCGGTCTCGGCCTAGCTCAGGACCCGGTTCGTAAAAGCCGTGTGTAGCCAGGCGGGACAGGCCCGAACGCAAACACCGAGCAGCCCTGCACAGGAGGAGGTAACGGATGGGGGCATATCTCTCCACACAAACCCCCCCTCCAAGGCAGCGGTAGCGCCCAGGGGTACCAAGATGGCCGCTGATGCGGCCTAACGGATGTAACTATCCCCAGACACGCGGACAGGCACACTGGGGTCTTGCACGGCATGGAGATCCAGCTCCCCTGGTCTCCTCGGTCAGCACAGGAGCTCTAGCAGCACATTTTAAGCCTTGCAGCAGCCTCGATAGCCACCAGAACCTCTCCAGAGAGATCACTCACAGAGTACTTCTTTTTTCTGGCTGTATTGCTCTATCATTTGCTTTTTTTTGCTTTTTTCTTTTTCTTTCTTGCCTTCCCCCCTGGAGCCGGAAGACCCCCCTCTCTAAGGGGTTTAAGAGCAAGGGCAGAGAGACAGTAGCCTTTATCAGTAGTTGTTAAAGCTGTTCTCGGACCACAGGTCGCAGTGACATACCACACCTGTAAGCTACAACTCCACCCTGAATGCAGGGTTCTAATGTGAGAAAGTCGCTCACACAATTTTTTCGGGAGACCGACCAGGCCTGTCTACCTGACATGTCTACTGCCGGGACTCACTCGCCAGCTACATCCTCGGAGGTATCCTCAGGGCACAGGCCAGTGTTATCTCCAGCAACCCTCAACCTCACACCAGGACCTAATCTTCCGGCACACCAACTCTTATCTGTTTCCCCGGTCTCCACGAAATCTCTACTTCGCCATACAATGGAAGACTTTCCAGTCACCCCGGCAGGCCTCAGCTCCACTCTACGGCCAGAGGTCCACATCCCCAGCCCCCCACACCAGGATTCCCCCTTAAATACAGGGAATCTACTGGAAAGAGCCCTTGCAAACACTGCTGCAAAAATAACAGGAGACATAAAAGCGGACTTTCACAACTTAGGCTCCAGAATGGAAGCTATCGAACAAAAATTGGACATAACGGTGGCCAAAACAAACCAAAACTCAGCCCACATACAAGTTCTGCAGGACCAACTTGACACAGCCCTAGCAAGAATCGACAATCTCGAAAACAGATCGAGACGATACAATTTCAGAGTTATGGGCCTACCCGAATCCATCACAGAAGTCATACCCGCAATACAAGACTTGATCCTTTCACTGATCCCCAACGTACCTAAACACAGACTGGAATTGGCCTTGGGCCCTCCAAGAAAGGATGGTTCACCAAGAGATATAATAGTGAAACCTCATTTCTATGCTAATAAAGAAGAAATTGTGAGAGCCTCTCGTTCCAACCCTAATACCACCTGCATTGGGGCATCGGGTCCAGATTTTTGCAGACCTGTCTCCAACTACCATACAAAAGAGGAGAGCCCTCAAACCGCTCCTCCATGTACTCCAACAAAAAGAGCTTAAATATTGGTGGGCCTTCCGTTTTGCCGTGAAATTTATCCAGGGAAAATTTAAGAGAAAAACACTCTCATTCTCAACGCTTCCCGAAGGGGAAAAATTTGTTCTAAATTTACAGTTAATCTACCAAGAAGCTCCGATGGAATTTACTGACCCAACTGGCTCCCACGCGAAAAGACCTCTACCTGCTAGCCCAGTTTCTCCACTCTGATCCAAATCAAAGAACAAGAAAGCGAAAGACAACAGACCTCCATAACTCGGTCTTGGGACTACATGGGACTGACTATTTTTCTTTTTTACCTGGTCCGTGCTCCCTCATGGGACCTGGAAAACCCCTTTGTGCCTCAATGTGTGGGCCTTGAATTTGGGGCTACTTGACCCCTTGTTCTAAACCGTTTTGATACAGTTGTTTATGAGATGGTTCTTACTCAAACTTGTTGAACAGTTGATTAGTTCAGTGAACAATTTATATAAGTGGCGTGTTCAGATTGGGACCACAGCTTCCCTACTTGGTCCCAAGCTTAGCACGTGTGACTCCGACTATAAGGAAGGGGTCCAGGGTTCTCATGCCCATCTCAGAATGTTTTTCTCCTCAGAAGATCGTTCTTCCTTTTGATGTTCTGGTTTTATTCTAAGAGTAAATTGGGCTGAGGGGTGCCCTGGCTGGGGTAGACCCCCATGTGCCTCCACTTCCTAGGAACTCCTTGGGATAAGTTTTCTGCCCCGGATGGGTCAGATAACATACCTTACCTTGTCAATGGTTTTCGCTGTTTTTCCCTCGTCTGAGGGTAGGGCTGGTGAGTCAGAAGGGATATTTGTCCCCTCTGATGCCATACCCACTAGTTTTCTTTAGGATTAATCCTCTCTGCTATGTTCTATACTTTTCTATTCTTCATCTTGTCTTTTCTTTTGTTTTTACTATGCATCTAACATTTACCTCTATTACAGCCGATCCCGGTTCCGCCGGCTACACGCTGAGGCTCCTGGATATCCTTGGGCTCTTTTCTCTGTCATTGGGGGCTACTGAGCCATTGGTGAGTGAGGCTGTCAACATGAGCCTTGAAACCCACAGGTTCCATGGCTAAAGTACATCAGAGACACCTTAGAATAGCTACCCATAATGCTCAGGGACTAAATTCCCCCATAAAAAGGAGGAAAATCCTTGACCACTACAAGTCCCTTAAATTGGATGTAGTAATGGTCCAGGAGACCCATTTCCCTTCACGGTACAGCCCTAAATTCTTTCACTCATATTTCCCCACTTTCTTCTTGGCCAAAGCAGAGTGCAAAACCAAAGGGGTAGCCATCTTAATCTCTAAAGCCTGCGGTTTCAACCCCTGCTTGGAAATTAAAGATCGTGAAGGGAGATATGTCCTCATCAAAGGCACTATCGAGGGAAACTTATTTACGCCCCAAACAAAGGCCAACTAACCTTTTTTAAATCCCTGCTCGATGCTATCCAACCCCATTTAGAAGGCAAAATCATATTGGGGGGACTCCAACACTGCCTTCGACCAAGGACTCGACAAATCTAGACCCCTAGGCAACCAATTAATGCGCCCTTCCAAAGGGAGCCTCAAAATAGCTAAACTGCTACACACATTTAATATGATGGACGCTTGGAGGGAACTCAACCCAGTCAAGAGAGACTACACGCACTTCTCGTCGCCTCATAACTCCTACGCACGAATTGACCACCTGTTAGTACGAAACGACACAATACCCCTAGTAACGCTCTCCTGAATAATTGATAAAGCTTTCTCAGACCACTCAATAGTACTTTTACAAATTTGATCCAACCCACATTATGCGAGACAGGCCCAGTGGAAACTGAATGAATCATTGCTCTCTGATCCAGTCAAAGTTGCTGAGCTTGATAGTTCCCTCAAGGAATATTTCTCTCTCAATAACACGGAAGGAATCTCCACAGGTACCCTTTGGGCAGCCCATAAAGCCTTTATCAGGGGCAAACTCATCCAGATTTCATCCCAACTAAAAAAGGAAAGGTCAGCGGATATAGTCAGACTGGAAAAATCCTTCTTGCCCCTTCAGGCATTGCACATGACCCATCCCTCTAAGCACCTCACCTCCCAACTGGACAAAGCCAGACTAGAACTTAATCTGGCCTTAACGGCTAAAACAGAAAAACCCATTTGTTGGAGTGGACAAAAATTTTACACTCAGAATGACAAATTAGGCCCCATTCTGGCCTCAAGGTTATCGCCCTGACCGCGCCATCCCACACTCGCCAAAATCAGAATCCCTGGTCAGGGCCTCACTTCTAACCAGACGATTATCCTAGAAACATTCCATAAATACTACATGGATCTTTATAGCTCACCTGTACAGATTCCTAGGGAACGTATCCCTTCGTTCCTTGATGGTATCCCCCTCCCCTCCCTGACGACTGAACACAAACATATTTTAGAGGCTGACGTCACAGAAGGGGAGATCCTGGGGGTCATCAAGGACCTGAGAAAAGGGTCTGCCCCAGGCCCTGATGGTCTGTCTGTCCCTTACTATAAGACCTTTGCTGAGACACTCTCTCCCTTCCTGACAAAATTCTTTAACTCCATTACACAGGGTTCTCCTCTGGACCCACAGCTTAACTCGACCTCTCGACCTACATTACGGTAATATCAAAACTGGATAAGAACTCTGAGGAAGTTGCCAATTATCAATAGCCATAGCTAAAGGGACGAGACAGGGATGCCCCCTATCCCCACTCATTTTTGCTATAGCCATTGAAACCTTAGCGATCGCGATCCATCAAAACCCAGATATCAAAGGACTGACCTGCGTAGCACAGAGTCATAAATGTGGTCTCTTTGCAGGTGACATTCTCTTATTTATTACTTTTCCCCACACTTCTCTTCCCAATTTAAGCCACACACTAGATCTATTTGCGGAAACCTCGGGGCTTAAAGTGAATTACTCCAAATCTCAGGCAATGAACATTTCCCTTCCACCTGAAATAGTTACCTCCCTACAACATTAATTTCAATTCCAATGGAGCGTGTCTTCCATTAAATACCTAGGCATCAATCTTTTGGCTAAGATAGAAGACCTATACTCTAACAACTACCCCCTTATTTACTGAAAGCTTGAGAACGACCTGAAATTCTGGTAAAACAGTGGACTCTCTTGGTTGGGTAGAATTAACGCAGTTAAAATTACTCTCTTGCCGCGGTTACTGTACCTTTTTCGAGCGTTGCCTATATCTATCAGAAGAGACCACCTTAAGAATTTCCAGAGTAAGATCCTCAGATTCATCTGGGGGAACTCAGGTTATAGGTTTCCCCAAAACATATTATACCGCCACAGGAAAAAAGGGGGTTTGGGACTACCATTTTTCCTTAAATATTATCAAGCAGCCAGAGTAGCACAGCTCTCCTGGGTTTATGCAAGGTTTGAAAAACCAGACTGGATCCAGATTGAGAGGCAGGCAGTCCCAAAAAACACAATAGACTACCTTCTTTGGACCCCACCTAAAAAAAGACCCCCAATATTATCCCCCACATTGTCTCACTCATTTACCCTCTGGGATTCCCTGCGGAACCGCCCCAAGCTTATCTCGCCTTTGAACCCCCTAGCACACATCTTTCACAACCCAGATTTTCCTCTGCGGATGGACATCAAAGCATTTAAGTGGTGGCTGGACAAGGGGCTGTACCGCATAGGGAATTTTTTCATCCTTTTGGGGCCCATGGCTCTTAATCAATGTATAAGCAAACTAGACCTTCCAGACTCTGAAAGGTTCAGATTTCAACAAATTCATCATTTTCTGCAGCTAATATGGAAAGATAAGTCTCTCCCACCCAAATTCATGGTTTACGAAATCTGGTGTGGCCAAGCCATGGAACAGAGGGCATCTCGGTAGTTTACACTTCTCTCACCCAGCCAGGGACGAAAGCCTCTTATATGAACCATTGGGAGGAGGAATTTCAGATTTCTTGGGATCTGGAGACCTGGCACGGTGCCCTGTCCAACTCCTTCCGAGGTATCTTGAATACCACCCTCATGGAGGCTAGTATCAAGGTGATCACTAGGTGGTATCTCACCCCGACCAAGCTAGCCTCCATTTACCCTTCCGCTGACCCTAGGTGCTTTAGGGGATGCTCCCTTTTAGGCTCAATGCCACACGTTTGGTGGGAGTGTCCAAGGAACCTCATTGATAGGTTGACCAATAATCAGGTCCCCAGGTCCCCAGAGATTGCTCTTCTCATTGCCCACATACCGAATTTATCTAAATCCAAGAGGAAATTAGTGCATTTCATACTGCTTGGAGCCAAACTGACTATAGCAAAGTCTTGGAAAAAACCAAAGATATCCCTAGCTGCCGTGGTGTGGAAAATCTCATGGATTATGTCCCAGGAGAAGATGGCTAGCACTCTCTCGGACACAACTAGGAGGTTTGAGACTATCTGGGAGCCTTGGTCAGCATACGTGGGCATCTCCTTCATTCCAGGGCCGGCTCGAACACTGGACTCGGCTGATCTGATTTGACTCTAGGTGCATTTCCTCCTTCCTTTTTCTCTCCTCCCATTTCTATCTTCTTCTTCGTCCTCTTTTCCTCCGGGTACTTCATCCAAGTGTTAATTTATCGGAGTTGGTCTATTATATTTCTAGTTCCAGTAGAAAGGTAACATGTTTAGTTCTAAGCCCTCAACTCCTAGTCTCCGCACTATGTATCTGCAGAGTTAGGAGATGTACGGTTGCTCTGGTCATGTCAGGAAAGATGGAGAACTCGTATTTCCATAAGAAGAAACACTGTGCACAGGCGCGTGCACGAACGAACGGACGGCATGAACGATCGTGTGCACGTGCGACCGGGAGGCGCGCATCCCCATTCGTAACCATTCTTGGCACCAAAGGGGCTATTTAAACCGGACAGTGACATGAGATCAATGCCGTTTGGTCTACAACGTTCCTGAGATTCCTGTTACCTGTTTATCTGCTATACCTGTTCTTTTGATCTACCGGCTTGACCCTGACACTGCTGCTATCTGCCTGCCCTGACCTTTGGCTTCCCCTGACAATTCTTCTGCCTGCTCCTTGGTACTACGCTGCCCGCCTGCTGCTGACCCGGCCTGTGTCCGACCATCCTTCTGCCTACTTCATGGTTCCTGATCTGCCTGACTGCTGCCTGATCCGGTCTGCTTCTGGCCTTCTCATCCAGCATCACCTGCTTGGTCCAGCCATACAGGGCTATTGTCAGCTGTTCTCCGGAGTTCCTCCTCTGCTCCAGCTTGCTGCATCTCCAGCCCTGCCTGCGACCATCGCACCTGTGTTCCAGTCAAGCACTCGTGCCATTCTGCACTCTTGAGCCTCCTGTTCACCATCAGGGGTTCCTGAGTCAGGATTGTAAAAGAGGTTGTCCTAGGCAATTGCAGACTCCACCACCAGGTACGTGACAGGTCGCCCTTGGTGGAGCGAAACATCCCCATCCTGGCACAGCTTGTT
The DNA here is from genome assembly GCA_018402905.1 of Glandirana rugosa. Lineage (NCBI taxonomy): Eukaryota > Metazoa > Chordata > Amphibia > Anura > Ranidae > Glandirana > Glandirana rugosa. The sequence continues at coordinate 454,683 of BLSH010445687.1, forward strand.
CCCATCTAGGGGTGTCAGGATCTTGGGAGGTTGAGCCTTCTACCGTGGTCCATCCAGATATATGATCATTTGCCCCCGCTTTACCTTGAGTTTTATCATGCAGCTGATAAGGGCGCCTGAGACTTCAGCAGTCTCCACATTCAATTTCTCTGTATAAGATGTTTTATCAAGTTGACCTACTCTTTTATGTACCATACCACCATTTGCCATGCTGAAAACTCAAATAAAAATCTTTGAAAGTAAAAAAAAAAATCATTTTAATGAGATTTACCTTACCCGTCACTGACATGTATAGAGAATTCCAAGTTTTTATACGTTCTCGAAATCTCAATAGAAACAGGGAAATGTTGAAGCATCCGTAATCCCTGATACAGAGTGTTACCCAGATCCCTAGGTATTTAAAGGAGCCTGTAAGTGGTATATCACACACTAGTTCCCCAGACCTCGCATATCCTCCATCAATAAGCATTAACTCAGATTTGGACCAATTTATCTCATAGTACTTTCCAAATTCTGTAATGGTGGCCATAGTCTCCTTTAGTGAGACATCTGTATCGCCAAGCAAAATCATTGTGTCCTCCGCGTGTAGCATTACTTTTCTTGCTGATCTCCATAGCAAAAGCCAGTAATACCAGGATTATCCCTGATCTGAATAGCCAATGGTTCTATGGCCAGGACAAACAGCAGGGGGGGACAAGGGGAACCCCTGCCGAGTGCCCCTCCCCAAAGTGAAAGTATGAGACAACCTACCCGACTCTCGGATAGCAGCCTGAGGGTGACAATACAGTAGATGTACCCAGGAGATGTAGAGTCAGGTCCATAAATATTGGGACATCGACACAATTCTAATCTTTTTGGCTCTATACATCACCACAATGGATTTGAAATGAAACAAACAAGATGTGCTTTAATTGAAGACTTTCAGCTTTAATTTGAGGGTATTTACATCAAAATCGGGTGACCGATGTAGGAATTACAACAGTTTGTATATGTGCCTCCCACTTTTTAAGGGACCAAAAGTAATGGGACAATTGGCTGCTCAGCTGTTCCATGGTCAGGTGTGTTTTATTCCCTCATTATCACATTTACAAGGAGCAGATAAAAGGTCCAGAGTTCATTTCAAGTGTGCTATTTGCATTTGGAATCTGTTGCTGTCAACTCTCAATATGAGATCCAAAGAGCTGTCACTATCAGCGAAGCAAGCCATCATTAGGCTGAAAAAACAAAACAAACCCATCAGAGAGATAGCAAAAACATTAGGTGTGGCCAAATATACTGTTTGGAACATCCTTAAAAAGAAAGAACGCACCGGTGAGCTCAGCAACACCAAAAACCCGGAAGACCACGGAAAACAACTGTGGTGGATGACCGAATAATTCTTTCCCTGGTGAAAAAAACACCCTTCACAACAGTTGGCCAAATCAAGAACACTCTCCAGGAGGTAGGTGTATGTGTGTCAAAGTCAACAATCAAGAGAAGAATTCACCAGAGTGAATACAGAGGGTTCACCACAAGATGTAAACCATTGGTGAGCCTCAAAAACAGGAAGGCCAGATTAGAGTTTGCCAAACAACATCTAAAAAAGCCTTCACAGTTCTGGAACAATATCCTATGGACAGATGAGACCAAGATCAACTTGTACCAGAGTGATTGGAAGAGAAGAGTATGGAGAAGGAAAGGAACTGCTCATGATCCAAAGCATACCACCTCATCAGTGAAGCATGGTGGTGGTAGTGTCATGGCGTGGGTATGTATGGCTGCCAATGGAACTGGTTCTCTTGTATTTATTGATGATGTGACTGCTGACAAAAGCAGCAGGATAAATTCTGAAGTGTTTCGGGCAATATTATCTGCTCATATTCAGCCAAATGCTTCAGAACTCATTGGACGGCGCTTCACAGTGCAGATGGACAATGACCCGAAGCATACTGCGAAAGCAACCAAAGAGTTTTTTAAGGGAAATAAGTGGAATGTTATGCAATGGCCAAGTTAATCACCTGACCTGAATCCGATTGAGCATGCATTTCACTTGCTGAAGACAAAACTGAAGGGAAAATGTCCCAAGAACAAGCAGGAACTGAAGACAGTTGCAGTAGAGGCCTGGCAGAGCATCACCAGGGATGAAACCCAGCGTCTGGTGATGTCTATGCATTCCAGACTTCAGGCTGTAATTGACTGCAAAGGATTTGCAACCAAGTATTAAAAAGTGAAAGTTTGATTTATGATCGTTAATCTGTCCCATTACTTTTGGTCCCTTAAAAAGTGGGAGGCACATATACACCGTTCACCTGATTTGGATGTAAATACCCTCAAATTAAAGCTGAAAGTCTGCAGTTAAAGCACTTGTTTGTTTCATTTCAAATCTATATTGGTGGTGTATAGAGTCAAAAAGATTAGAGTAGTGTCGATGTCCCAATATTTATGGACCTCGCTGTATACCTCCCCGAAGCTAAAGTTTCCAAGGACCTCCCAGAGATATGCCCATTCAATGCTATCAAAGGCTTTCTTAGCACCTAAAGATAGCAGGGCTGTATGTCTAACATTATGAGCAATGATTGCATATTGAGAAAAAGCCATCTCAAATTGACCGCAGTAGATTTATTAGGCATAAACCCGGCTTGATCTGAATTTACAATGGACGTAATGACCCTATTTAACCTAAGGGCCAGAACCTTAGCTAATAGCTTAATGTCAGTCTGCAGTAGTGATATGGGCCTGTAAGAACCCAGGTCAACCGAGTCTTTACCAGGTTTTAAAATGAGGACAATGTTAGCCTTTGACATTGTGGGGGGTAAAGTGTTTTGTTTCCTAGCAGCATGAAAACCTTTTAATAATTGTGGCAATAGTATTTCTGAATACTGTTTATACAGTCGATATCCATGGGGAGACCATCCTCCCCAGGGGCTTTGCAATTAGGGAATGCTGCCACCCCTATCTGCAGTTCCACTAACGTAAGCAGGGAGTCAAGGCCCCCCTGCTGAACAGCAGTAAGTTGAAGAAATTAAATCTAAAGCCTCGTACACGCGGTGTGATGGTCGTATGAAAACAGTTGTACAACAGCTTGTTGTACGGTCATCCGACCATTAGTACGTGTGATTAGAACAAGCGATGTGCAACGGTCATACAACAGAAGTTGGGTGAGCAGACTAGAAAACTTATACCGTGTGTACAGAAGTTGGTCCAACAAAAGTTGTACCTGCAAAACATGCATGTTCAGAATTCAGGAATAACTGGAAGTGTCCGGTCGTGTAAACCTGCATTCGAATTTCACAATTCATATTCGTCTAATGGCAATTGAATTCAAATAGTGAAATGCAGCACACACAATAGCAGCTTTTTCAATGGGATAATAATGAAGATGCATTGCTAGAGGTACTCATGTTACAAATGTAATGAAAGACAGTCGTTCTGTAGTGATATAAATATAATTTGCATTATTTTGATTCTATTTTATTGTATTTAACATTTCCCCAATATCATTAGCTCTGAAATGTAAATCCAAAAAATTTAAGTATTTTTGGTCTTTTGGTAATTGTTCTAACTTTTCTTTTTAATGTAACTGCCTTCTTCAAACCTGTCATTTGAATAAAAAAACATAGGCAAGTATTCTTATTCTCATTCTTCTTTATTTTCAAGCATAAATAAGATAAATTAAATTAGAAATGCAATTGTTCTGCAAATAAAATATAGCAGAAAAAAAAAAGTGCTTGGTATTGTCAAAATGTGTTGAATAAAAACCAAAAATAAAAGAATACAAACAAAAATACAGAAAAAGAAATAATATATCAATGGGGGCATTGGCCATAATCCCCAGACCATGGTTGTTGGTGGGGGCCATGGGGAACAAATTGCCACTGGCCAGCATGCTGCTGTGGTGGTTGTGATGTCTGTTGAGATGGTGTATGTGGTGAAGGTGGATGCACTTTCTCATGCAGCTCTGTGTAGTTCGTAATGAGCCCCCTCTCCCCCTTGCTGAGCACTTGTGTCATCAGCTCCTCAGACCTGCTCCGCTGGTAGAGAGTCATCTTTTTTAGCTCAGCAGCTGCATAGGCAGCAAATGACTTCTCCTCGTCTAGTTCCCTCTGGAGGATAGCTGAGGCCTGCTGGAAAAATGATGATGGATTTTTCACTTCCTTATAACACCAACATGTAGGGAGGGATTTGAGACTCACAAACCAGGGAAAAGCCAGCTGCCTCCTCCTCAGTCACCGTCTCTGTGACACTTTCCTGTGTATAAAAAAGTGAAATTATTAGAACATATTTGTTTGTGTGGGTCATCAATCAAAACAAATGTACATTTCCTGACTGTTGCTAATTGAATAATTAGAAATACAAAACACTAGCATTCTGGCACCAGCATTTGGATTTATCCTTCAAATGAGTTCAAGCCACAATATATATTGAACCAATGGATATTACATTGTCAGGAGATATAGTAGTTTGAAATGCTGACTTTATGTTTTGGGAGGGTGGGGATTATCTTTGACATAATAAGAAGTCCTCAGTCACTCTACAGGATTTGAAACACACACATAACGTTTGAAAAGTGTGTGTTTTTTTTTTTGGGGGGGGGGGGGTTAAGGCCCAAAATGTAGCTGACCTAAATAATTGTGAAGTTACCAGGCTGAGTGTGTATGGACACAGGACAACATGCTGGGGAGTCGTGTAGAAGAAAAAAGGAGGTGAAAAAAGCTTAGAGCATGCATGAGGCCAAAGAAGACATTCACAGCATATTGTAATGTTGCTAATTATGTGTTGCAAAAAAGGACAAATATAATATTATCAAGCAGAAACACATAAAATGTGGTATTAGCATAAAACATACCTTAATATAGTCCTTCTGCAGCACCTGTATGATGGCTGAGCATGTCTCAGGAATAATGACTCCAAGATCCTGGGGGGAGATGGCTGTAGTGAACTTTAGGTCCTAGAGGCTTCTTCCTGTTTCCAGGTAGCGTAAGTTGGCAATGAGCCTTTGCTCCAGGGTGACAGCAAGGCGCATGCATGTGTCCTGCTTCTGGATATAGGGGGACACCAATACCAAGAGGTGGTTAAAGCAGGGATCCGTTATCCGAAGGTAATTCCTGAAATCATCAGGATTATTCTCCTGGAGCTCCCTGACTAAAGCCATATGACCAAATTGATCACGGTTAAGTAACCACTTTTTGGTCCAACAACTCCTCTTTCTAGTCCTCCTGCGTTGGTTTTGGGTCCAAGCCAGGACTCCTAGGCCAACAGCAGCAAGATTTCTCTCTCTAGATCTCAACATGGCTGGTTGAGGAACGAACGATCAGTAACGATCTGAAAATCGGGAATCAACGCTCACCAAACTTCAACTAACACGAAATTGGATGAAGGAGTCCAAAGGGTGGTGCACGATAAGGGAACTTCCTCTTTTTATGCTAGCAGCACGTCACCGCGTTCGGCTTGGTCATACAATCGCTTAGTGCACATCAGTACGCGAGACACAACAGCCAACATGCGATTTTGGACGTCCAGTCGTACGACCGTCGCATCGTGTGTTCGAGGCTTTACACAACTACCCTTCAAGTTCCTCTGGAGCATAGATTGCAGCAGTGAAGTACAACTCTTCAAAAATCCTGTTAACACCTGCAAGATTTGATCTGAGGATTGCACAAGGCGGCCAATACTATGTTTATCACTCCAATAGCTGGAGAATGTTGTTAAGAATTGCCAATCTTTGCCAAGAGGTGGCCCGTGCTCTCCCCCTCCTAAAAAAAATGCCAGTTTGGAAAAGAACCTCTTTTTCTCTGCTGAAGAGGACAACAGATACTCATAAGCAGATTGAGCAGACTGTCAAGCCTCCGTAGCAGAGTCAGTAAGGTCCTGTACATACCGCATCACCAGTGAGTGCACCTGAGACTCCAATTCCTCCCTTAGCCCTACCGAGTGTCTTAACTTTTGTAAGTTCCGCAATAAGAAGTCCCCATTGAACGCCTCCCATTGAGTGAGAATGGAATCTGTACTTTGGTTGTCAATAAAGAATGCTTGGATGCTCTGCTCTAGTTCCTCATGAGAGGTAAACAATTTCAGCCAAAAGGCATTAAATTTCCAAGGAGCCCTAGGTAATTTGGAAAGCGGGGCCACAATGAGACGTACCACCACATGTGAGTGGTTGAAAACACATCTGGGCCTGTACAATACCTCAGAAATAGATGGGAGCATAGCCGAGTTACCAGTATGCTGGCAATGAAAATATAATATGTTATTTATGAATCAGGATGTGGTACTTGGTAGTACTGGGTCAATGTAAAAAATGTTGGTGGGTCATGTTAGATGAAGGTGCAAATGGCTGATATGTATTATATACAGAACCTCCCACTTAATATTGGTGTGTGGGTTCAAGGCAATGAAGTTAAGAGCAATAAAAGTAACAACAATCTCATGTAAACCAATAATCCACAAGGCAAATGATATGAAAATAAAACCTCCCACTTAATACTAGTATGTGGGTTTAAGGCAGTAAATTTTAAAAGCCATAAAAGTAGCAACAATGTTATGTAAAAACAACAATCCACAAGGCAAATGATATCAAAAATAAACTAGGTCAGATATCCGTTGTTTAAAAGGAACACTTGTGCAGTCTTTGGATCTCTATGAACCAGACAATAAAACTTGTAATCTCTTACTCAACTATTTAAAGTGCTGGGTGCATAGATGTGCCACTATAAGGAACAAGGTTTGAAACAGTTCATGCCAGAGTTAGATTGCACACATCAGTTCCAATCAATTAGTATTTCTCTGGTCAGTAGTGAAGTGACTTTCAATGTGGGCTCTTTCAGTGAATCTTAAATAGTGACTTATGGTGTCTCCAATCAGTGCGCCGGGTGATCCCTCCAGACAGAGAGTGTGCCTGCTTACCAGAAAAACGTTCCCCACTCAAGGGGTCCACGCTTTGGAAGAGGTGCACAGATCCCACTGTGCTCACTAGGTATGGCACTCCTTGATTCCTCTGGTCATAGGGCTCCCTTCTCCTTCTTCTCGCCGTTTCCCAACTCTTGGGAAATGGTGAGGAGAAGGAGAAGGGAGCCCTATGACCAGAGGAATCGAGGAGTGCCATACCTAGTGAGCACAGTGGGATCTGTGCACCTCTTCCAAAGCGTGGACCCCTTGAGTGGGGAACGTTTTTCTGGTAAGCAGGCACACTCTCTGTCTGGAGGGATCACCCGGCGCACTGATTGGAGACACCATAAGTCACTATTTAAGATTCACTGAAAGAGCCCACATTGAAAGTCACTTCACTACTGACCAGAGAAATACTAATTGATTGGAACTGATGTGTGCAATCTAACTCTGGCATGAACTGTTTCAAACCTTGTTCCTTATAGTGGCACATCTATGCACCCAGCACTTTAAATAGTTGAGTAAGAGATTACAAGTTTTATTGTCTGGTTCATAGAGATCCAAAGACTGCACAAGTGTTCCTTTTAAACAACGGATATCTGACCTCGTTTATTTTTGATATCATTTGCCTTGTGGATTGTTGTTTTTACATAACATTGTTGCTACTTTTATGGCTTTTAAAATTTATTGCCTTAAACCCACATACCAGTATTAAGTGGGAGGTTTTATTTTCATATCATTTGCCTTTTGGATTATTGGTTTACATGAGATTGTTGTTACTTTTATTGCTCTTAACTTCATTGCCTTGAACCCACACACCAATATTAAGTGGGAGGTTCTGTATATAATACATATCAGCCATTTGCACCTTCATCTAACATGACCCACCAACATTTTTTACATTGACCCAGTACTACCAAGTACCACATCCTGATTCATAAATAACATATTATATTTTCATTGCCAGCATACTGGAAAATTTCTCACAAAATATATTTTTTTCAACATTTATACCAATACATAAAAGAGCAGTGCCAATACCATCCTAATTTTCTCTATATTTACTCACTACCCTCGTTTGGGCAGTTCGGTGGTGGCAGCAGCTCTTAGAGCATATCTGATCCGGTTGCGCGGAACATATATACATTTCTTTCATAGCCGAGTTACCCACTACCACATCAATCCTGGATAAAGTACTGTGGGATTTGGAAAAGCATGAGAATTGTTTATCTAAAGGATTGTGATGCCTCCAAAAATCAATCCACCTCACCGTCATTAAATGAGCCAGGGGGGTCTCCCTTCAATGAGCGAGATACACCGGGGGTGGGTGTTTATCTATACCAGGATCCATCCAGCAGTTGAAATCCCTGACTATCAACAATGGGAGCTTCGGCTTCCCCTCAAGGTAGGCCAGTAGGAGCCAGAGCACCCTCACAGTGAAAGGCGGGACTATGTAAATACAGGCCAAATTACACTTCAAAACCCCAATACGGCAATGTAAAAAAACAAAACATCCCTCCGAGTCAATATTCACATCATAATCCTGATAATCCAGGGAGCCATTCACCATTACACTTACCCCCCAAGAGAATGAGGCATGAGTGGAATGATATGCCCACCCCACTCAAGGATATCATAAACAACTCTTAGGGGTTGATTTACTAAAGCTGGAGAGTGCAAAAACCAGTGCAGCTGTGCATGCTAGCCAATCAGCTTCTAACCTCAGCTTGTTCAATCAAGCTTTGACAATAAAATCTTGAAGCTGATTGGTTTCTGTGTAGAGCTGCACCAAATTTTGCACTTTCTAGCTTTAGTAAATCAACGCCTTAGTGTCCACAGTCAAATGAGTTTCATGAAAACAAAAAATAGCAGGGTGAAACTTTTAAAGGCAACTCAGAATCATCATTCACTTCAGAGGTGTCCTCAGGCCTCTAATATTCCATAAAATCACAGGAATCTTCATCATTGTGGATGTATGAATAGTAATAAAAACAGGCACATAACTCTCAGCGTAGTACAGTAGGCATTACAACCACACAAACCAGTGTGGTGGTGACCTGAACAAAGAATATTCTGGCTGAGCAAATGTTTAGAAGCACTCCACAGACTGCTCAGCCATGGACATTGAGCTGTAAACCAGAATAGAAAACAATACAGCACAACAGTGCCAACTTTTGTATCCATTCCTATAGTAAGGCACATATATTCCAGGTCGATGTCAAAATAGCAAATAAAAAAAGAAAAAAGAACAAAAATACCTATCCACTAATCTAAAAGTTTTGAGGCAATGTAGAAGGAAGCAAATAGTCTGCCGTCTCATTGAAAAAGAAAACCTCTATTCAGATAGTAGACTCACATGGGAATTCCTAGTTCTTGTAGAAATATTGCGTCCCCCAGCAAAATAGAAATGTACTTGAAAATCAAACAAATAGGCCAGGAAGACACGCCAGATAATTTGGAACCATCCACTGTTGTTACCAAAGGATTTCACGAGGATCATTCACCAGCCTCAGTATAGGAGAGTTACAAGTTATGCAGGCATCTCTTTACATCGACAAACTTAGCATGGCATCTCTGCACTTCAGCAGAGAAATCAAGATAGAAAGACACTCTGGTGACATTATGTTGAATGGTAGCCCGTTCCCATCGCAGAACCGCCTCTCTGTCTCGGTAATGTAAAAGGCAAGCCAAGATCAGTCTGGGGGAGCTCCTGGGGGGAGCGGCCAGCCTGGAGTGTGATGAGCCCTTTCAATTGAGAAAAAAGCCAACTTTCTACAAAGGCAGTGGGATCTCTACCCTCCATTTTTTCGGGCAGCCCCAAGATATGAATGTTGTTTCAGCGCAGGTGGTTCTCCATATCTGCTGCCCTGTTATTGGTTTCTTGTGCCAGCTGGTTAGGCACACGGGCCTCCCTAGCCAAAGGTGGCAGCTTGTCCTTAATATCACTGACTACTCTCCATGGCCGTCTTTCTTTCCCTGATCTTTTGGAGATCCTGATGCAGCAGCGACACCTCCTCTCATGGGCCCCCAAATTGATCCTTTAGAGTATTGACCAAAGCTGTGCACATATGCACTGCCCGCAGTATCTCTGCCAATGTAGGCTGTTCTGACTCATTCTGTACAGTATCAGCAAGCAGGAGAGTCTGAGCGTCTATATCATCATGATCATCAGGGCTGCTAAACATGGCTTCTTCAGCCTGCCCCCTTTCCTTTTGTGTATGCTGATCACCAGGCCCAGTACTCTCAGCTGCCTCCCCACAGTCAGCCTCAGATATCGCTTTTTGGGTATAGTAGAGCATGTCCTGCATCTGATTTACCCTAGCTTTTCTGGGTCTTCTCCCATCTTTGAGCTTCTCTGCAGCTTGTGGAGTGTGCTGAGCCAGGGCCGCGCTGGAGCGGCGCCATCTTGGGAGTCCAGGCCTGCCATCTCTTCCTTCCCTTTGCAGGTCACCCCCCTCACGCAGGGTACTGGCGGTGGGACCAGGAGATGCATTGGAGTGGTAGCCAGCTGTGGAGCCCGAAGCAGCAGTGTTATCAGTGCCGGGGGAGGATTGTTGAACGGATCAAGTACGGAACTGTGAGAGACATGTCCTCTCACATGCCGATCTTGGCCACGCCACCTACCATTGAGATTAACGGCACAACCATTGGTCCCTCTACACACGCCAAGGTGCTAGATCTAATCCTGGACTCTGACCTCTCCTTCAGCCCCCACATGCAATCACTGGCTAAATATTGCCGCCTTAACCTCCGCAACATTTCCAGAATTCGCCCTTTCCTGACTAACGACCCCACAAAACAACTTATTAACTCCTTGGTTATTTCCTGCCTTGACTACTGCAACTTTCTCCTCACTCGCCTACCTTTACACAGTCTATTATTAATATTGCTGCTAGACTAATACACCTTATTACCCCATCGGTGACTACTGCTCCTCTTTGCCAATCCCTTCACTGGCTTCCCCTACCCCACCGTATAAAATTCAAAATACTAACCACAACATACAAGGCCATCCACAACATCACCCCAGCTACATCAACAGCCTCATCTGTAGATATCACCCAAATCGTCCTCTCCACTCCTCCCAAGACCTCCTGCTCTCTAGCTCCCTTGTTACCTCCTCCCACGCTCACCTTAGGACTTATCCAGAGCCTCTCCCATCCCATGGGACTCCCTGACCCAATATGTCCAGTCAGCCCCTACCCTGTCCGCCTTTAGGCGATCTCTGAAAACTCACATATTCAGGGAAGCCTACCTCACATCCACCTCCACCTAAGAACTTTACCTAAGTCACCTACATCAGATCACCCCTGCAGCTATTACCTTTTGTACCACCTCCCCCTCCCTTTACACTGTAAGCTCCATGAGCATGGCCCTCCTATTCCTACTGTATTCTTTTATTAAAGCTTAAATGTACACAGTACATCACAATATTTATGCAAGTAAAATAGTCAAAAAGTGGTATTGCGTAGCCCAACAGAGGATGTGGATGAAAATACATAAAAAAACTTAGGATTTAGCAAATCTCAGAACTGTCATAAAAGGGGAGGAGGGGGCGTGGCCGGCAGCAGAAGTGAATGGCCACACTGTAGAGGAGCTCTGTGCCTCTGAGACTCCCTGAAGCTGCTACAAGCTACCAAAAGCAGCCCTGGGACCGCAGATCAGCAGCAGAGGATCACAGGCACATCTGGGAAGAGATGGGGAAAAGAAAAGAGCGTGGGGGGACCCCGCAAATTAAGTGAATTTAGGAGCCCGGCTGGGACACCACAGAAGCAAGATGGCGCGGTCCATCCATGCACACATATGGTGGCAAGCAGACAGAGCAACACAGAGGAGGAGAGAGTAGCTACACTGATCCGCTCCTAAACACCAGTGATTCCAATACAGTTGAAGTAAACAGCCCCATGAAACAGAGAAGGAGCATGTAAGTGATATTTCACTAAATGTAAAGGATTTGCAAGCTCACAAAAATCCTTATGCTGACAGGCTTAAAGCATTCCCACATCAGGACAGCCTATAATTGGCACAGATATGTTGTCTCTGAGGGGGCTATTCAACAAGATATACGTGTATTTATAAACAAAACCAAGGCGGAAATAGAAAAATTAGAAGAGTGGATTATGTGGAAACCAAAATGGGTGATTTCACAGAGACTCATAATGAATTGGTAGACGCCCACTTTGAACTTGAAGAAGAAGAAGTAAAAAACCTCAGTTTAAAATTCTTGGACCTCAAGGAAAGGTCCAGACAAAAACAATATCAAATTTAGAGGAATACCGGAAAATATGAAAAATTCTAAGTTAAATCACTTTTTGAAAAAAATGCTGTCAGATCTAATACCCACAATTCCTCATGAGGAAATGGTAATTGACAGAGCTCACAGATTGCTTAAGCCTTCGCATATCCCAGAAAAGTTGGCAAGAGACGTTATAGCGAGAGTTCATTTCGATCATGTGAATTATCTCCTAATGCATTTTTCACGTCACAACTCGCCACTCCCAGATCTCTACGCAGGTATTCTCCTCTATTCAGATTATTCCCAAGTGACTATTCTGGTGAGGAAAAATCTGAACTCACTAACAAAGATCCTACGAAACCACAAAATAATCTATAAATGGGAGTTCCTACCAAATTACCTATTGAACGAAATAACACAACCCGCTCAATATACACGCTGGATGATGGTCTAAAGCTGTTGGAAAAATGGGGGCTTTTACCCATAGAATACATACATTCCCATAAGACATGTATTAGGTTGCCCACAATGACTCCAACCAGTATTGCCAACTGTCCTTAAATTTACGGACAGCCCGTAAAAACAGGGCAGTTATTTGGGTGTCTGTAAAAGTCCGTAGCAGCCGAAAAGTGCCAGTAAAAATGGCGGCCATTGGTTCCGGTCAGAGCTGCGCATGTGCAATTACGGAAATCCCCGAGCAGCGAGTGAGAAGATCCAATCCTGATCCTGAGATGAGTTGGACGACCACTCCTCCTGCTGCCAGCTAGTGCCTCTGCCCAGCCCATCCACCCTCAAATGAGGTTACTGCATTTTCCCACCACACCACTGCCAGCCAGCACCTGACTGGAGCAGACGCTCCGGATGGATGGATCCTCCTGATTCCTGCCTGCCTCCCTGCTCTGGCTGACCCTGCAGCCCTCCTGGTGACAGTGGTGAGTGCAGTATGCTTCCTCTTCAAGCCAGCCAAAAAGAGTTGGGACAGTGAGTGTGTGACTGTTTGACACACACACTGTCTCTGCTCACTCTGACAGACAGCCGTGAGCCAGGCTGCAGGAGTCTCTCTCTCTTAATGTGAGTGTGCCCTGTGTGAGTGCAGTGTGCACTATAGGAGTGGCAGGAGGTAATGGAAGGATGGCATAATGGAAACAGGAGGTGATGGGGATGGTGTGATGGAGGGATGGTGACAGGAAGTGATGGGGGGATTGTGTGATGGAGACAAGAGGTGATGGAGGGATGGAGATGAGGGGTGATGGAGGGATGGAGACTGGAAGGATAAAAACAGGAGGTGATGGAGACAGGAAGTCTTTAGAAGTGGGGACATACATTCTGGTGATCCTAGTGACTACCAGGGATTTCGCCTCACTTTCTGTGGTGGTTATGGAACAGAAATTAAGGGGAAATCTCTACAATTTGACATAGGTGACAAAACTGATGAACTAAATAATCTGCCCTTATTATATTGCAAATAACAGAAATATGTTTTTTTTTTTTTACCTTACTATCTACCTTAAATCACATTGCTATTTGCACAGTGTACTTGCTTGTAGTCTAAATACTGAAATTTGCACTGAAAACTGTAATTTTGTAACTTTTGTAAAATGCCAGTAAAAACTTGACTGTGCCAGTAAATTTTGGGTGTTGTGCCAGTAAATTTCAATCTGGTAGGTTGGCAACACTGACGCCAACACAACGGGGAAGAGTCAGGGAACATTCTAGACATTCTGTATGGTGAAAGATAGCTTCTATATAATATTTTAAGTAGTTGTCCCAATGATTCACACATCTAGAGGTGGTAGGTATAAGAGATAAAGCTTTTTGACAGGCAGCTGGTTCATGGCACTTATAGAGGTCCTTTTCCCAGGACAGCATACAGGCTGATTTAGTGAATTGGTCCTTGTATTGCAAGAGCGAATAATATTTGGATATACCTCCTTTTTTGCATGGGTGAGCCTATAATTCTCTCCACAAATTTTTATCAGGTTCTACATAGTTTAAGGAATGTTGACCCAAGATGTGTCATATCTGTAAGAAAGAAAATGAATTGTCTCCATCCCTGTCTAAGGTTATAACCTTTATGAACTGCACCCCCCTTTGAACCCATCTATACGAACAGGGGAGGGAGGGAGAAGATATTCCAATACATGTACAGTATAGGGGTGGGTAGTCCAGCTTTTAAGCTGGTCTGTTGGCAGTCTGTTGACAGCTGGAATTTTCACTGGAAGACCCGTTAATGTAGCCAGAAGCAAGGAGGGAAGGTCTCTTCCTCTTACCATGACTCTCTCTATCCCCACACAGAGGTGGTCTGATGGCTTATCAAACCAAGCGTGCAATTGTTCAAGAATGGCTGCGGTATAGTAGTGCTGCCGTACTGGGAAGTTTAAACCCCTGGCACTCCATGGCTTAGCTGCATGGCAGTTCAGCTCCTGCAGTAAAGCCTCCAAACCTGCCTAACAGGCCAGCTTAGACCACCCACATCTGCCCTCACACGAACAGGAGGCCTCCCAGAATCACCATGGACTGGTATCTGGACAAAGCCCCCCCTCCAATCGTCCCAGGCACAGCGGGTATTGTAGGATGCCGAGCAGGCCACTCCGCCTGTCATGGCAGCGGCAATGGGGATGGAGACGGGAAACAGCACACCCTTAGTGGCACCTATACCTGACAACCACAACAATACGTAGCTCATAGCCCAGGCTGTCATGTACCTGATGGTAGAGTTTGGCTTATACAGTGGGTAACCTCTCTTATTATCCTGATTCAGGAGCCCCTGGTAGAGCAGACAGGATGGCCTGAGGGTCAGACTGGGTCACCGGTGGTAATAGAAGGTCCGCTGAAGCACTCATGCAGACTGAAGAGTAGTGATGCAGGCTGGGGTTGATAGCAAGCTGGCGGTGCGGTACAGAAGGAGCAGGCAAGTGGATGGTCGGGTACAGGCAGGGTCGTCAGCAGGCTGGCAGCAAAGGTACACAAGGATCAGGCAGAGGAGTTTTCATGGGCAAGCCACTGGTCAGTGCAGGCAGAGATCAAACAAGGTCAAGACAAGCTGGGTCACAGGAACAGATAATCAGGTTACAGGTCACTCAGGAACACACACAAACGCTGTAGAATGGACAGCAGTGGTTGCAGGGTGCTGTCAGCTTAAATGGCCATTTGGGAGCCAATGCCGGCGCATACACATGCGCATACCCGAATTCCAGGGGCAGCGGGTGTCTCCTGACACAGGCAGTGGTGGCTCTCCTGACCCCAACAATCACGGCTTCAGTGGAAAAGGCAGTACAAGCAGGCATGGCACAGATACACAGAGATCTGGAGGAGCATGCAGCCAGACTTCAGGAGGCTGAACAGCGCATAGCGCATGTGGAGGAAGAGCTATATCAGACCCAGGACTCGGGCCAGGCTCAGGATAAACAAATCAAATTAATCATTGAAAGGTTGGAGGACCTTGAGAACAGGTCCAGGAGGAGTAACCTACGATTTATAGAGGTACCTGAATAGCTCCAATCTATGGCACTATCAAATTTCTGCACAGTCAAAAGACCCTGCCAAGAGACTCAAAACGAATGGAACAAACCACATGGAAGTCTCCTACTGACACCGGCTTACAAGCTACACACATCCACATATGGAAGATCTCTCCCTCTTCCAACCCCACAGATGAGTATCCACTCTTTGTACCAACCTTCAAAACCCATAATTTGAGCTTGTGATACTGCTGTTTGGTCACCCGGGAAAGACCATTGGTAATTATATTACACTCCCTTTTTTTCCGTCCAGTGGGCGGGAAATGTTCCTTTGTGTAAATGCAAATTGATTTTATCCACTACCTACACTTTTTCCACAGGGGAAGCCTCTAAAAGTAGTCTCGGTAAATCTATCCCATGGGCCAAATGCCAACCCATCAAGTATTTTTTGTGTTTTTCCCAAAACCCTAACATGCAATGAGGCTTTATACATGAGAGCTGAGATACTTGTAGCAGCACCATGTGGAAGAAAGTGAAGTTCACTGCTGATTCCCTTTTTGATGTTTATTTTGATTTTTTTCCCTTATCCCTTTCATCATGCTGTACGGTTCCCCTTTTATAAAAATAGGCATTTGGAAAGCTCACACACTTTATCATCCCCTAAAACTATTCAGGAACCCACATGGGCCAATAATAATAATTATACCTTTATCAGGTACTTTCAACCTCACAAACCCAACTGTCACGAACCTGGTGGTGGAGTCTGTCTTGTGCAGGAAGCAACCACTCTTGCGGCTCTGGTTCAGGAACCCCTGGTAGGACAGACAGGAAGTTCGGGAGCACAGAGGAGCACGAGGGCTGGACTGGTTCACTGGTGATGGTGTGAGCGGTCCGGTAGATCTCGTGCAGTCAGTAGAGTAGTGGTGCAGGCTGGGTCAGCAACTAGCTGGCAATGTGGTACAGGAGAAGCAGGCAGGAGAGTAGTCGGGTGCAGGCAGGGTCGTCAACAGGCGGACAGCAAGGTACACATGGAGCAGGCAGTAGAATAGTCAGGGGCACGCTGGGGGTCGATGCAGGCAGAGATCAGATGGAGTCAAGACAAGCCGGGTCACAGGAACAGATAACAGGTAGCAAGTTGCTCAGGAACACACAAAACGCTGTAGAAGGGACAGCACTTATTGCTGGGCTTTGCAGGCTTAAATTGAGCCGTTTGGCGCCATTTCCGGCGCATGCACGCGCACGAGAGCACGTGCACGCGGCCGTGTGCACGGGCGCAAGCGAACGCACACAGGCACGCGCACAAGCTCATGCACAAGCACACAAGTTCACAGGAAGGTGCAGATTTCTCCTAACACCAGCTTAAACCCCATGGCCATCTTGATTATATGAGAATCATATCACGGAATGTGAAAGGGCTCAGGTCCCCAAATAAACATATGAAGGTCTTACGCTACCTCCAGCGCTTGAAAACGGATGTAGTTCTAATTCAGGTATCTCGCCTAACTTCCCAAGATTTCCCCCGCATGAAAAAGCTGTGGGTAGGCTCATTTGTGGGCTCGGAAGCCATGGAAAAAAGGCAGGTGTTCTTATCCTGATTCACAAGAACTTCCCAGGCAAAATTCTTTCCTCAGATACAGAAACCCAGGGCTGTGTAGTCACAATACACATTAGATGGGGCTCCAAAGAGCTCAACATTACTAATGTATATGCACCCAACAGTCCGGTGAAACAATTTTTCATGGATCTCTCCACGCACCTATTGAAAAACACCCCCTCACTCCACATGTGGTGGGAGGTGATTTCAACTGCCTCATGCATCCAACAGAAGATAAATCCTCTCCCAACCCTCGTCCCTCTTCTACCCGGCCCACACAGGCCCCTACCAAACTTGCAAAGACGATGGACTCACTACACCTTACTGACCTTTGGAGGCTCCAACATCTGACCGATAGGGAATGCACTTTCTACTCACCACCACAAGGAGCTCTCTCTAGAACTGACTACATCTATAGCGCTGAAACCTTAATATCTGGTGAAAAGCACAGATATCCATGAAAAGGCCATATCTGACCATACCCTTCTAGCGATCACAATCCCCTCCCAAATGTACGCCTACGGCATTTCGCAGCCTTCCTTGCCAATAAATCAGACCTCCACACATACATCTCCAAAGCTTGGGAAGACTACACTTTCACAAACAGTGATCACCAATCTGAGCCCAACCTCTTCTGGGAAGCGGGTGAGGCGTACCTCAGGGGAAAAATAATTTCATATACCACCTCCTTTAAACTATGACTTATTATAGAGAAGCTAGCTCACAACTCAAGCTCGCTCAATGTGCATTGGCCTCCTCCAACACCCAGAACAATAGGGACAAGGGGCAAGCAGCCAAACGCTGTTTTGACCTTTGGGCAGATACTCTCGAACTGATGAGCTCAATCAGATGCCACACACTACAAATTCGGCAACAAGTCCGGCAAACTATTAGCCAGATTATGTAAAGGTCCCCACAAACCTACCCACATCACTACCCTGAGAGACAAACTGGGGAAAATGCACTCCAACCCTCACAAAGTCCCCCAAACCATGCTAGATTTCTATTCTTCGCTATATGCGCCTGATCCTATAGATACTTCCAAAGCACAAAAGTTTATAGGCTCACTAAACTTACCAAACATCTCACCAACGCAACTCCAGGCTCTAAACTCCCAGATCTCTAATAAGGAACTACTTGACACCATTCAACACACATCTCCCAAAAAAGCCCCGGGTCCCGATGGCTTCACTGGTGATGTCACGTACCTGGTGGTGGAGTCTGATTGTGCAGAGGGCAACCTCTCTTACAGCCCTGGTTCAGGAACCCCTGATAGAGTAGACAGGATATTCAGGAGCACAGGGGGGCACGAGGGCTGGTACGGATGCAGATGGAGTTGTGAGGATCCTCTGGGAGCTCATGCAGACAGAAGATTGGTGATGCAGGCGGGGTCGGTAACAAGAGGGCAAGTGCAGTACAAAAGGATCAGGCAAGCGGCTAGTCGGGTACAGGCAGAGTTGGTAACAGGCAGGCAGCTGAGGTACAAGAGGGTCAGGCAGAAGCGTGGTCGTAGACAGGCGGAGGGTCGGTGCAGGCAGAGTTCAACAGGATCAGGCAAGCCGGGTCACAGATACAGGAAGTCCTTAGTAAACAAGCTACGGGAACACACTGGAAACGCTGTACACCCTGTTCCAAATTATTATGCCAATGATATTTTTCTCATTTACCTAAAAAATGTATGTAAACAACAGTCAGCATAATTCTCATGTTATCAATGTTACAATTCAAATTCAATTCGAACAAACCCCCTAATGATAACAGTATTTTTTTTCAAAATAAAAAACTTACAATGCACTGTTTCAAATTATTACACACAGTAAGTTTCAAAACACTTTATAGGTTGTAAAAAAAATGAAAATTGTCATTTGTTGTGCTTGCAGCATATTTACTGAAATCAAA
This sequence comes from Glandirana rugosa, assembly GCA_018402905.1. Taxonomy (NCBI): domain Eukaryota; kingdom Metazoa; phylum Chordata; class Amphibia; order Anura; family Ranidae; genus Glandirana; species Glandirana rugosa. Next base: position 473,737 of record BLSH010445687.1, read on the forward strand.
AGCTATTTCAATCAAACTTTGAACAACATTTTAACTTTTTAAACTTTTTAACAGGTCACGTTACATTTTAACATAGGACTCTTTATTTGATAGCAGCTTCACAAGTCTTTCATCCATTGAACTTGTGAGTTTTTGGACAGTTTTTGCTTGAATTTGTTTGCAAGATGTCAGAATAGCCTCCCAGAGCTTATGTTTGGATGTAAACTGCCTCCCACCCTCATAGATCTTTTGCTTGAGGATGCTCCAAAGGTTCTCAATAGGATTGAAGTCAGGGGAGGATGGAGACCATACCATGACTTTCTCTCCTTTTATCCCCATAGCAGCCATTGATGCAGAGGTATTCTTTGCAGCATGAGATGGTGCATTGTCATGCATGAAGATGATTTTATTATGGAAAGCATAGTTCTTCCTTCTGTACCAGGGAAGGAAGTAGTCAGTCTGGAACTCCATATACTTTGCAGAGGTCATCTTTACACCTTCGGGGACCCTAAAAGGGCTGACCAGCTCTCTTCCCATGATTCTGGCCCAAAACATGACTCCACCACCGCCTTGCTGACGTCGCAGCCTTGTTGGAACTGGGTGGCCGTCCACCAACCATCCACTACTCCATCCATCTGGACCATCCAGGGTTGCACGGCACTCATCAGTGTACAGGACTGTTTGAAAATTAGTCTTCATGTATTTTTCTGCCCAATGCAGCCGTTTCTGCTTGTGAGCATTGGTTAGTGGTGGCTGAATAGAAGGTTTATGCACAGTTGCAAGACTCTGGAGGACTCTACACCATGATGTCCGTAGGACTCCAGAGGCACCAGCAGCCTCAAATATCTGTTTGCTGCTATGTAATGGTGTTTTAGCAGCAGCTTTCTTGATCCAATGCATTGATCTGGCAGAAATCTTCCTCAATGTGCCTTTATCTGCATGAACCCATCTGTGCTCTGAATAAGCCACAAATCTCTTAAGTGCGATGATCGCACTTATGTTTTTGTGAAATATCTAATGTTTTCATAGCTCGTCCAAGGCATTGAACTATTTCACTCTTTTCTGCAGCAGAGAGATCCTTTTTCTTCCCCATATTGCTTGAAAATGGTGCTCTGCTTAATAATGTGGAACACCCTCCTTTAGTAGTTTTACCTTTAATTGGGCTCACCTGGCAATCTAATTATCACAGGTGTCCGAGATTGTTATCAGTGATCAAAAGAGCCCTGAGACACATTGCCATCCATGAGTTAAACTGAAAAACAAAATATTCAATCTTTGTGAGACTGAAATATAATTTGCATAATCATTTGCGTAATTTGCATAATAATTTGGAACAGGGTGTAGAACGGACAGCATGCGCTGCAAGTTGCTGTCCGCTAAATAGAGTGTTTTGGCGCCACTGGCCACGAACGCACACAGGTGCGCGCAATGCGCACGGGAGGCTGGAAAGACCATTTTTCCTAACAGGTGAGTTCTACAAGGCTACGAAAGATATTCTATGCACAGCCCTATTCAAAGTCTTTAATGGTATCTGGTCAGGTGCCCAATATATGCCCAATAGCAACCAAGCCATAATCAAACTACTAAGTAAGAAGGGCAAGGACCCACTGGAACCGGGCTCCTACCGTCCTCCCTTTTAAATTTAGATGCCAAGTTTCTTTCAAAAATAATAGCAACCAGATTGGCGGAGATTATCCCCTCTTTAATTTACCCTGCCCAGTCTGGTTTTGTTAAAGGCAGAATGGCCACTCGCAAGGTAATGGCAGTCCTAGAATATGCGAAAAACCACCCTAAAGAAAATGTAGCAATTATTACCCTAGACGCCGAAAAGACCTTCGATAATGTAAGTTTTAAATGGCTCTCCCTTGTCCTGACCAAACTAGATTTTTGGGACCCTTTCATGCATCTAATCCATCAAATGTATGCCTCTCCCACCGCCAAAATTACTACAGCCAGGATTCTTAGTACAGAGTTCCGCCTATTCAAGGGCATGAGGCAGGGCTGCCTGTTGTCCCCCCTATTATTTAACCTGGCCCTGGAGCCACTATCCAGACACTTGCTGTTCAAGGACCCCCTACATGATGTACGTGTTGGTGACCAGGAACTTCACTCTGCTCTCTTTGCAGATGATGTACTTATCTTCTCAGCTAATCCAGCCACTGATGCACCCACCATCAAGCAAATTTTTGAGGATTTTAAAAGCTGTTCGGGACTTTGTATAAACTACTCCAAGAGTGAAATCCTCTCCCAAGGCACCACTAAACATCCCCCTTGGGCAAGAAACTCCCCCTTTTCCTTGGCTGACTCCCATATCACATATTTGGGCATAAAAATAAGCAAAACCCCCTCTTCCCTATACTCCTTAAATTACCCTCCTTTGATCGACAAGATCTCCCAGGAGCTCAACAGATGGATGGACCTCCCCTTTCACTTCTGCGCAGATGCCATCTATTCAAGATGGTTAGCTTTGCCAGGCTATTGTATCCCTTGCAAATGATACCACTGCTACTAAAACATAAGGATATTCAGATCCTCAACCGTTCTATCACTAGATTTCTATCGTCCTGGCAAAGCTATACTCTCCCAGATGAAGGAGGCGCAAATCTGCCCAATATTAGGTTGTATAACTTAGCTTGTTTCCTACGTATAGGCCTTGCTCCATAAAAAATGGAACTGGTTACCCCCTCCCCTTTGCCAAAATGTGAGAGACACGGTCATAGCATAGAGAGAGGTTCAAAAACTCCAAAGACTACCACCCTTCATCTCTCAGCACCTACCAATCATTGGATACCCCTACCCTTCCAGTGGGGCAGGACCCCCTTTCCTTTCGGATATGGGAATCCCAAGGACTCTCGAACATTGCCTCTCTATATGACACAAAAATGGGAAACCCAATACCTTTTCATGAGCTTATGAACCTTTATCATCCGCCTCCCTTGAATGCCTTCCACCACGCACAATGCCTCAGCTTTATACAGCTCACACACAAAAACGACCCAAAAAAAATTCAACACTCTATTATAGACAAACTATTAACCAAAGGATCCTTTTCTATTCCTGACATCTACAAACCCCTATTGAAAGCATCTAGCATACTCCCACTAACCATTGCAGCATCCAAATGGACCAAAGACTTCCCCACTGAGGGGTTTGTTGGATACAACATGGTGCTACGTCATACCCCCAGCGAACCATGAAAAGAAACCCAATTAAAACTCCTCCATAGAGCTTTTATTCTTTTCTTCAAAGACAAAAATAATCCACGAGCATCCTCTTGCCCACTCTGTCCCTGTGAAAAACCATCTCTTGCGCACCGATTCCGGCTCTGCACTCATAGCATCCTTCTGAGACCAGGTCATAGACTATGTACGAGACATCACCCACCTACAAATCCCCGAAGACCCTAAACTGCTATTATTCAGCTACTGGGACTCCTCAAATTCATTGGGCTCCTCTGACCAAATTACCACACTCCATTTACCTTGGATACAAACTACTCTCCTGACAGCCCGCAAGGCCATCCTAAAGAATTGGACTCGGCCACCCGGCCCCTCCATCGCACAAGTACATAATAATCTCCTCTGGCTCCTACACATGGACAGACTCACGACTGGTCTATCCTCAAAATCAGCCAACAAACGTTTCTACAACAAATGGCAGTCATATATGCTCAAAACCTTACCATCAAAAGAAGTGTGGACTTTTAAAAAAAATCACCTCATCTCTACTATGATGGACTTAAACATCTCTTCCAACACGACGGATAATACAACCCTCCACCTGGGCCTCACAAATCTTTTGCTAATTGTTTTATACATAATACCTTTGCTATACTATAACCTGACTTATGACTACCCTATCAGGGTGAATATGGTGAAATTAGGGGATCCACAAGGTCCATCCATTAAAAATGATCAGGTATCATATACATATAGTGGCCCACCACCCAATTACCCCCATTGATCCCCTGTCTATACAGTAGAAGCAACATCTACTCTAACTTGATCCTCCCTGGAAACCTATTAACGGTATCCTTACTACTTGTCTCGAATGTGTAGCTTTACATACCCCTCCTATTCCTGCTTCACCCCCCCCCCCCACTTCCCTACTCATATTCATGTCCTTGTTATATATACACACCCTCTGGTGTCCAATCTCAGGTGCTTCTACGCCTAATACCCTTTCCTTACTAATATTAACATTGTTAATGCTATGTATTTCTTGCCAAATCTCCTTGTTTCCAATTGTTTCTCATTCATCACTTGTAATTTTGAAATTAACAATGTTGATTGACTTGATATTGACAGCTGATGTATGTTGCTTTCTTAAAATAACAATAAAATATCTTGAAAAAGTAAAGTACGATAGTTTAGCTCTTTTTCCCTGCCACAGGAAGTGCCTAATCAAAGAGATCACTTTTTGGAAAAAGCTACTGGGTATGGAAATCGGTATAGTTCTAAAGCAGTAAAGTATCTTTGGGAGCACTAACATTTTGAAGGCCGCAGAGCGTCCCAACCAAGTCAGTTCATATTTTTAGATATTTTTTAAGTCTTGGGTAATTGTCTTAATAAGGAGTAGAAAGTTAGTTTCATAGGTGCAGGAGGAGGGGGCTGTTAGCGAAACTCCTAGATATTGTAGTTTCTTGGTTACCCATGTATATGGAAATTGGGATTTCAAGGATGCCAAAGCAGATTTCTGAATACTTATCGGTAAAATGGTAGACTTAGCAATGTTAAGCTTATAGAAGAAGACCTTGCTAAAATCAGTCAATCTATTCCACTATGAATACAAAAAACACTGCGCTCAACAATAACAAATAAATAAATAGTAAATTGAGCAGCTGCTATGTGAACAAAAAAACGTAAAAAGTCTACTATAAACTGTGATAGCAAAAAGCAGCGCTAGAGTTAATTGAATAAACTCATCCACTTAAATATAAGAAAAAGTGCTAGTGCAAAGTATCAAAAGTGCAACATTGTGTATAGAGTGCAAAAGTCCTCTTTGGTTAAAGCAGCTACGATGTTTTCAAAACAATGTCCTCCACCACTGATCACCGCATGCGTGTGCACACTTTGGGGGCTCACCAGAAATCAGAAGATATATCGGCTCATCTTTCCAAAACAAAAGGGGCTCATCAAGGGTCACCTCCACAAGGACTCGGTACACAGAGATCAGAAGATATATCAGCTCGTCTTTCCACAGAAAAAGGGCTCATCCCAGATCAACTTCATAAGGATCACCACCACAACACAGGTACTCATGGGAGTACCCATTCCACCACTCTCAGGGAGGACTCCGGATTTGTCAAAATTAACACCATGTCATCAAAAAACAGCCCTATTTTATGTTGGTGATGTGCTACGGTAATACCCGTCACCTCAGGGGAAGCTCTAATGGCCTCAGCCAGGGGCTCCATTACTAAAGTGAAAATTAGAGGCGACCCGTGCCTGGTGCCATTCGTTATTGAGAATACATTAGAAGTAAATACCTTCACTGATGGAGTAGAGTAGAAGGCTGAAATGGCTGATAAAGCAAAGCCTTGGAACCCTAGTGGCTTGGAGATACCCAGTCAAATGCTTTTTCAACATCTAGGGTAAGGAGCACAGTGGGGTTATTTTTGGGTTCTACAAGACATAGCAAATTGAACATCCTCCGGGTACCATCAGCTGCCTGTTGGCCTTTCACAAAACCCACCTGATCAGCTTTTATGAGGGAAGGCGTGAATCTAGCTATTCTATTTGCTAGTAATTTAGAGTATATTTTAAGGTCAGTATTTAATAAGGAAATAGGGATTAAGCTTTGGGGGCAATCCAGAGTCTTCTCTGGTTTAGGCAGTGTTACAATGACTGCCTGTGACATTTCCTAAGGAAAGGAGGCAGAAGATGCAGCCACTTGATGACTAGCTCACGCAGATATACTGCGGCAAGTTGTTCAGCTAGTGTGAACCACCGTACCTGTACGTTGGTTCGTGCATGTGGTATAGTGGGTAGGCACACCCACTGTGTGCCGCGGGAGCTCGTCCGTGCATCCGGCAGACTCAATGTCCGCCGGGGACCCTCGATCACCGGGTAGAGAGGAAGAACGTGGATCTGCTTTTGTAAACAAACAACATTTTGACAGGAAACATGACTGAGATCTTCTGTTCCCTGTGTTCAGAAACAGTGATCTCTCTTAGTAAGCCCATCCCCCCTACAGTTAGAACGCGTTGAGGGAACACAGTTAACCCCTTTATCGTCCCCTGGTGTTAAGCCCTTCCCTGCCAGTGTCATTTTTACATTGATCACTGTATTTTTGTAGCTCAATGTATTGTCACTGATCCCCAAAAAGTGTCATTTGGGGTCAGATTTGTCTGCTGCAATGTCGCAGTCCCACTAAAAATTGCAGAACGCCGCCATTACCAGTAAAAAAAATAAAAAAAAAAGTCCATAAATCTATCCCATAGTTTGTAGCCGCAATAACTTTTGTGTAAACCAATCAATATACACCCAGTGCGATTTTTTATTACCAAAAATATGTAGAAGAATATATATCGGCTTAAACTGATGAATAAATGTTTTTTTACAGGTTTTTTTTTTCAAAATTGTAGGTGTTTTTTGTTTATAGTGCAAAAAATAAAAACCACAGAGATGATAAAATACCACCAAAAGAAAGCCCTGTTTGTGGAAGAAAAAAAGGACGCCAATTTTGTTTGGGTACAACGTCGCACAACCACGCAGTTGTCAGTTAAAGCGGCGCAGTGCTGTATTGCAAAAAATGGCCTGGTCATTAGGGGGCAAATCCTTCCAGGGATGAAGTGGTTAAATATATGAGTTAATTGTGGTACAAGAACGTCTTGGTATGTTTTGTAATACTGGCTGTGAAGCTGTGAGCCCC
>BLSH010445687.1:480598-492952 GCA_018402905.1 Glandirana rugosa
GCCCCCCCCCCCCCCCCCCCCACATTGTAAAGTGCTGCACAAACTGTTGGGGCTATATAAATCCTGTATAATAATAATAATAATATTAACAATAGTTGCTAACAAGGAGGTGGTGCCCTGGCAACTTACCAATCCTTCTACAGGAACCTGTTTCTAAAAACAGAGATCCAATCTTCACCCATCTTCTATCTCAGCGGCAATTAGCCCTAAGTAAGAAGAGGTATTGGTGTCAGTTTAACATGAGATGAGGGTCATTCTGGAGGTTCTACCAGAATCAGAGGGGGCACCAATGATGGTGTATGAGTCACTTTTTCTTAGGGTGGTCTTTACAATGGGTTTTTTCTTTGTGGCCATGCAGATCATAGAATTTGTTATTTCCAATAACTAGGAAAGAGAGGGGTTACAGGTCCAGCATGTGTCATGTAAACCACATCTATCAAATATCTGGATTAGGAGGCCTAAAATCAACCATGGTAAAGAGGTTGTTTTGGAAACTTTCCTTGTGGGTGGATTCGAGAGCTTGCCTTGTGAGGTCTGTGGGGGGATTTCTTGTTTGTGACCACATAAGGATGGCCCCCTTTTCATTCATGTGAATAGAACTGCTGTCTCTCATTTTCAATTTATTGCAGTCATTCGGAGTGTGTTTCCTGCATAAGGAGGCCTATATCAACCTACAGATTATTCTTCATACTACTTTGCTTCTCAATACAATGAAAGAAGCAGCAAAATAGGGTTTGAGTGAAGCAATAGTGCAGCACACAGGTAGATGGTAGTGCAATGGTTACTGTTTATATGTTTTCCTTACATCATTGGTCAGTTAGTTTTGTGAGGTCCACATTGAGGAATCTTTCCTCAGTTCAAGTGTTACTGAATCTGTTATGGTAATTGTGTGGGTTATGTTTGCTATTTATCTACTGTATATTACAAATGATTGGTTTGTTGCTGTAATTTTTGTGTATATTTTTTGCGGTTTTTCTTTTCAGCGTTTACTGGGGTTTTGATCCAGATATTAGGATACTCCTTTGTCTATTAGAAGCAAGACATGTCTGGCCCAATAACAGACAATTGTCAGTTCCGTGAAGAGAGGACAATGTGTGGTGGATAGGGGTGCCTTGGATGCTGTAGAGCCGATTGATACTAGACATTTATCAATGTGCTCAGCTTGACAGATCCCCTGTTATCCTAATTTTACATGGCAGTGGAGATTATTTAGGTGCCCTCTCTATGTGGAAGTGTTAGAAAATTGACCGTTTCCGGGCACTTGTGCGCGTGCGCCCCCGCGCATGCGCGTGCCTGTGGGCGGCAATGGCACCAAAATGGCATATTTAAGCTGACAACACCTTGCAGCAGATACTGTCTATTCTACAGCATTCCTGTGACCCCAGTGACTACTTTGAGGGACTTTCCTGCACCTGTGACCCCGGCTTTTCTTGGACTTGTTGCTTTCTGCCTGCCCTGACCCCCGGCCTGTCTACGACTACCCTTCTGCCTGATCCTTCTGTACCTTTGCTGCCCGTACGTTGCTCACCCTGCTTGCACCTGACCACCCGCCTGCCTGCTCCACCTGTACCGCATTGCCAGCCTGTTGCCGACCCGGACTGTACGACCACTCTTCAGCCTGCACGAGCTCCAGTGGACTCCCACATACCATCAAGTGACCCAGTCCAACCCTCGTGCCCCCCTGTGCTCTTGAGCTCCCTGCCTGCACTACCAGGGGTTCTTGAACCAGGGCCACAAGAAAGGTGACCCGATGCATAAGCCAGACTCATCTGCCAGGTACGTGACAAGAAGCTTATGAAGGACATTACATCTGATGTTATACAGATTCTCTCTTCTTTCCCAGTTATTATCTTTGTTTGTTCGGACATTGTTCTCAGGACAATCTGGTGCCTGCATTGCTTTGTGAAAAAAATAAGGCTTGAATCAATGTCAATAAGGAAGGGCTTCTTTTGATTGGCAGAGAGGTGGACAGATTATGTTCTATGAGGAAAAGGCTTGGGACGGGAACGTAACTACAGGGATTGCAATTGTGGCCAGGCTCCTTGCTCCAGGGGGGAAGAATTTTCTTCCCCTTCAACTGTAAGTGAGGGTTGCCACTATCCCTAATATATCAAATGCAGATTATTGTAGACATTTTGTGGGATTTTGCCAGCAACCAAACATAAAATTATATTAAAAAAATGTATTAGTAACATTGAATAAAATTAGCCAATAATATTGGACTCATATTTAAAAACAACAGCAATTCTACATTTACAAGAAGAACAATATTGCAGAAAATGTACTTGATAGACAGTGGTATGTTTGTTTTCTGCAAACTGAGATGACATCACTACAGTAAGTTTCAACTGGGAAACTCCAATGCGTTTCGAACATACATTAAACAATGTTTTTCATCAGGGAAGTACCGCACTACAAGGTAATAATATGATTATCAAAACATGAATATTTAATTTATATTTAATAAGGTTATTGGGTGTATAACCTTTTTCAACTTACATCATATACATCTGCAGGTTCACCTATGATCCTGAAAGACATCCACTAAATGCCCATACAATGGCAAGGAGAGGAATTGGTAACTGCACCCAAATGTAACGAAGCCAAATGGAGACACACATCAAATCTACAGAGATATGAGGAGGAGGGGGGACCATATGGCCATTTAGATTTATATATCATTGTCAACCCAAATGAATAGAGGGATGCTTTCCAATCTAAGCTATAGGGTAATCACCCAAACTCACCACAATCTTGTTCCTCCAGCTGAAATATGGAATGACGGTTCATATATGGCCTGATTTGTTTTTACTTGAAACATAGCACAACCCTCACTTGATATAGTTGTGTAAAGCAATAAGGTTTGTGAGGTGTACATCTATTCTGCAGTTAAGACTTTGAGCGTTAATAAAACCAAAAGCAAGCCTCTATTACATTGCAGTTTACCAATTTTTAGATGTGCTTTTCTTTTACCTGATGATCCAGACAGTAAATTTGTTGTTTTTCAAAAGAACAAACACTCTTGCAAATGTAGCAGTTAGAGAGTCAAGATTAACCATTGAACACTGACAGGGGTGCTTGTAGTGATCAGATTTTATTTGTTTCTATAAAACCTTTATGCCAAAAGGTAAAAAAAAATGTTTGCTGCAATAGAGTATCTAATAAAGCGTGAGCTGGAATTTGGCTTCAGTTTGTTAGTGCATCTAAATCTGCTAGTACATCTAGGTGCCCCTGTGCTCTTTCATTCAGAGTGGAGGCACTCTACTACAGTAACTGTGGTACTGGTGAAAACAGGGGAAAAGCCTTAAAATAAAAAACTAATGCAACCACCACATATAAGGTTTGGTAAGCTGCAATATATTACATTTTTTGTTTTGAGTTTAAAGTGATTGTAAAGTTTTTTTTTATATAAATAACAAATATGTCATACTTACCTGCTCTGTGCAAGGGTTTTGCACAGAGTGGCCCCGATCCTCCTTTTCTGGGATCCCCCGGGTGGCGCTCCTGGCTCCTCCTCTTCATCGGATGCCCCCACGGAGAACCACTTTCCATGGGGACACCCATATGGGCACACTCCTGAGTCCTGCTGCTGCGTCCATTGACACAGACAGCAGGATCTGGCCCCACCCCCGGCTCCCATGTCACTAGATTTGATTGACAGCAGCAGGAGCCAATGGCTACCAATCTATCCAACGAGGACCCGAGACAGTGGCTGGAGCTGCTGGGCTGGTCCTCGTTGCTGGAACGATCGGGTTCAGGTAAGAAAAATGGGGGCTTTGAGGAGCAGCTGCAGCACAGAAGGTTTTTCACCTTAAAGTGGATGTAAACCCGAAAAAAAAATGTAATTAATAATTCTGCCTGGTAGAGTATAGCATGTTATGTCATCTGTGCCTAGTCTTGCCACAAAGAGTTAATCCAACTGTGAGTAATGAGCTTATCTTTTTTCAGGAAGAGAAAGTCCAACTAACAGGGAAATACACAGTCGATTTGCCCCTTGCTCTATGAGTGACAAGCAATTTGCTTATCTCCTTCACACAGCAGAGAAAGTTTTACACTCCCCCCTCCCTCCCTCCTTAATGTCCCAGTATAGAGGTGGGTGGGGAGGCTTGTGACATCGCAAATCCACCCACCAAACTCCAGCAAACACAGACACCCACTGATTTCAGAGTTTTACAGAGCTGCTAGTGCTTACAGGAAAGACATTTTCAAGGTAGGGATAGATGTAGGAGGCTTGCATGTATATACACATTAATACTGTGTCATTAGTTTATACTGGGTGGGTGGTGGGATTACATCCACTTTAATGCATAGAATGCATGAAGGTGAAAAACCTTGAGACTTTACAACGCTTTCAGTTATGATATTCCTATACAGTATACTGATGCAGTCTATGTAGTGTGGTATATATTTAAGGACATTTCCTCTTTATAATGCTGTATATGGGGTCATTAAAATCATGTACAACACCTTAGACTTTGTATATGGCATTCTTCTATAGCAGTGTGGAATCAAATGTGGTGTATTATTTATGCAAAATAGAGGCCACATATGTACCTCTTATGAATGGAATATATGATTGTGTTTTTATCTTGTTTTTGTAAAGTTGCACTGTCTACAGTACTGTATTTGCTCAAAGTTAAAGGGGTTGTAAAGCCTAGTGGTTTTCGCCTTAATTCATTCTATGCATTAATGTGAAAAACCTTTTCTCAACAGTGACCCCCCCCCCCCCAGAGCCCCCCTTTTATTTACCTGAGCCCGTTCGTTCCAGCGGCGGCTATGAGCAATCCGCTCCAGCCAGTGTCTCGGGTCCTGATTGGCTGGATTGATAGCAGGGGAGCCATTGGCTCCCGCTGCTGTCAATCAGGTCCAGTGATGTGGGGGCTGAGGGGCCGGGCCGAGTCCCACTGTTTGTGTGAATACACGCAAACAGCAGGACATGGGAGTGCGCCCACACGGGTGACCCCAGGGAAGCTATCCTTGACGGGTCACTCGATGAGGAGGAGGACCCAGGAAAAGAGGTTCAGGGCCACTCTGTGCAAAACCACTGCACAGAGGAAGGTAAGTATGACATGTTTGTTATGTTAAAGAAAAAAAAAATGAAGCTTTACAATCGCTTTAAGACAAGACCTAATTTGCTTTGTTTATGGCTTGGGCATATTTACTGGTATGTATGCTCATACTGCTGTAAACCAAACATTTATACAAGGTAATTAACCTTCTTCAGTTGAGGTTTATATAGCAGTCAGGTTGAGTCTGGATAGCATCTTCATTTATCTATATCATATGATGCAGTACTGCTTACAATCTACAAGACAGTTTTTCTGTCCACTTTATGTCTCTGTATAATATCTAATGTGGTTAATGTTGGCTATGTTTCTGCAGTTCTGATCTACACACAATTCACTCCAGTTTGGGTCTCCTGCCTTTTTAGTAGTTGACTCTGTTAAAGGCATTAAAAACCTTCCTACCTACACCTTCCCACCTGCATAGGTTGTGCATTGTTATTGTAGTTTCATGGTGTCATTTTTGCCCTGTACTCACAGCCTATAGTAGAGTAAATCTTCACATTCCTGTTCCAGAAGTTTGTTTGTGCTCAGACATGAAGCATGCAGCTTGACATTGCACGGGTTAATGCATGATCTCGAATAATAATATGAAAAAAACGTTTGCACTATCCAAATGTGTAAAAATGTGTATAAAGTTATCAGCTGCCGCAATCACCTACTGTGAGTTCACCACCAAGTGCAAATGTGTATAACCCTACTTTCACAGCTATGCATTTTTTAGTGGGTTTTGCAGTTTTCAGAAATGCACTACAGTCCATTTAACATGGTTTCCTATGGAACATGTTCAAATCTATGCATTTTGCAACCGATGCATTTTTGGAAAGGGTCGGGGATTTTTTTCCTATGTTTTGCGTGTAAAAGACTTCAATGGAGTCGCACTAGAAATGCAAGTGTTGCGTTTATGATGCAATGTGTGATGCGTTTTGTATTTTTTCCTTTAAAAATACTGTATATAGCTGGTTGCTAAGGAGTGGGCTGGGAAACTGGCCGCCGTGTCCTTAACAACCAATGGGTCATGAGAATGTAAAAAAAAAAAAAAAAAGGTCCGGCAAAAAAAAAAAAAATTGGACAAAAAAAAATTTGGGCCTGATATGGATTTGGAGGGGACCTCCCCCACGCCAAATTTTAAAAAAAATGGTGTGGGGTCATCCCAAAATTCATACCAGACCCTTATCCAAGCATGAAACCCAGCAGGTCAGGAAATGGAGAGGAAGAGTGAGCACACCCCCTCCTGAACCATACCAGGCCGCTTGCCCTCAACATGGGGTAGCTCTGGCCCCCCACCCCAAAGCACCTTGTCCCTATGTTAATGGGGACAAGGGCATCTTCCCCACAACCCTGGCTGGTGATTGTGGGGGTCTGCGGGCAGGGGGCTTATCGGAATCTGGAAGCCCCCTTTAAGAAAGGGTGCCCCCGGATCCCGCCCCCCCATGTGAATAAGTATGGGGTATATTGGACCCCTACCCAGTCACCAAAAAAAAAAAGCAGTGTAGTTTTACAAAAAGGAAGAGATGGTTTTTGACAAGTCCTTTATTAAAAATGAAGACTGTCCCCCATCGTAGCTCCAATATGTCTTCCTTCTCCAGTACCGCCACCAAAGTCTTCTTCCTCTGGTCTTCTCCCTCTGGTGATGTCTTCTCCCTCCGCTGTCTTCTCCCTCCAGTGGTTTCTTCTCTCTCCATTGTCTTCTCCCTCTGGTGGTTTCTTCTCCCTTCACTGTCTTCTCCCTCTGGTGGTTTCTTCTCTTTCCACTGTCTCCTCCCTCCGGTGATGTCTTCTTCCTCTGCCGCTGACCCGCTAAAAATAAAAATTCTCAGACGCTGGCTCCCTCCGTTGTGTCAGCACCGATGCTTGACAGTTCTTATATAGCCATGGGGCGTGGTCATCTGGTGATGTCACCCGAAGAATCCGCCCCTTGTGACGGCACCATTCTCTGGTGTGAACCTAGACTAAATAAATGTATTGCGCTGCTGAAAATAAGTTACAACAAATTGTGCCAAACCATATCTAAAAGTGCTCCAACAATAGATGCATATTTGTGCAGTGAGTCCACATCAGACAGGCATTATAGTTAAGGGCCTGGTAGCCCACATTTACTAAATGGAAAAACTCAAAACAAAAGTCCATCCAGGAATCCCACGTAGGGGTTTAAACGTCATTCAAACATAAATGAAAACATACCAAGCCACCTTGCTCTCTCTTGTCAGCAATTCCTCTGCTTGCTCCCAACAGAATTTTCAATTCTTTCCAGTCCCCTGGACTCACGAGCTCCCTTATCTTCCTGACTCTAAAAGCTGGCCAGCCTTTCCCAGTTCCTGGGTATAGAAGCCCTCTTACACGGACTGCAGTCTTCCACAGGGCAGACAGCTTTCCTGACACAGGTCTGTATTCAAATAGTAGCAGCAAGCTGCTCACACTCCACCTTCCACCACCCACTGCTCATTATATGGGCTGTGTTCACCTGGGCACACACCCTGCTGGCTGTACACAACACAGGGTTGGTGATCCCATCCAACCCAAGACTCTTGGGGATCTCCAAACTACAGGGCCCCATCCTGAGATAGCAATATCTGGAGAAAGCTGTCAGAGCAGTTTTTTCCTCTCAAAATAACTGCTCTGTAGTCCTACAGTCAGCAGACATGCAAACCCTGTGTTTTTCTTAAATCTTTTATCCTGAGGCAAGGACGCTCACTATCATATACCCCCCCTTGTTTTGATCCAGAGGGAGGAACACTTGCACCCACCATTGCAGTTGGGACACATCAGTGCTGACCATCAGCCACGTAAGCCCAACTCTTTTTCCCGTTGTGCTTCCAGGTACCCCCTACCTTGAATCTCACTAGGGTCCTAGAGTTCCTTATACCCAGCCTTCTCCCTCTTCTCCTGGGGTCCCTGGACTTATTTTCTTTTCCCTGATCCTTAATTTCAACTCACTGATATCAGTTTTACACTTTACCATAGGTCTTTTTGGTTCAACAACCTTTCTCCGGTTGCTTCTAGCAACCAAACCATTGTTGGCAGTACAAACCATTATCAGATCATACTTTTCAATGTCACACTTTCCAACACAATTAGTGCTGTCTTTTTCAGTGTCTGTTAGGACCATTTCTGAGGAGGAACCACATATAGGGGAGCGACTATACTCCACGGATCATCGCCCAGCTCTACCTCACCTGTTGTCCAATGCCCCATGGATGGATGGGTGGGGTTCATCCCAGGGCGTCAGGGACCCGACCAAATTCAGAGGGCCATAGACATAATTTCTATTCTTCAATCCAACTGGGAGGGAGGGCCTCAGCAAAAGGGTATGATACTCTCTCTAGACCTCAGAAAGGCCTTTGATTCAGTATCCTGGCCATATATCACATATCTGTTGGAAGCATGGGGATTTGGGAAGAGGTTTAGGGGCATTATTCAGGCCTTATACTTCAACCTGTCTGCTATGATTAGGCTTCACGGCTATCATTCCTCCCTGATCAAAATCACATGGGGCACCAGACAGGGATGCCCACTGTTCCCCCTCATATTCGCAATAGCTATCGAGACCCTTGCCAACGCTGTTTTGATCCCAACATCCGGGGAGTCTCTTGGGGTCCCCACATCCACAAATGTGGCCTCTTCGCAGATGGCATCCTCCTGTTCATCACCTCACCACTTATTTCCCTCCCAAACCTCTCTAAACTACTAGCTAAATTTGCAGAAATTTCAGGCCTACAGATGAATTTCTCGAAATCCCAGGCCCTCAATGTCTCTCTGCCAAGGTAACTGACCGACCGTCTTCAAACGCCATACGAGTTCACATGGTCAGAATCCTCTATCCAATACTTGGGAGTTACCCTAACAGCGAAAATAGTACATCTTTATGAAGCCAATTTCCCCCCATGTACAACAAGCTTGAAAAAGACTTACAAGTCTGGTCTAAAGGGGAACATTCGTGGTTGGACAGAGTCAATGCCATTAAACTGACTCTCCTACCTCGAGTTCTTTACCTTTTTAGATCCCTCCCGATACGCATAAATAAAGAACACCTTAGAATGTTTCAAGGGAAGATCACTAAATTCATATGGGGGAAGAAAAGTTTCAGACTTTCCCAAAAGAACTTGTGCCAACTGAAAACAGCGGGAGGCCTGGGTCTCCCGAATCTCCACTGGTATTATCAGGCTGCCAGACTGGCCCAGCTATCAATGGTTTATGCCACCTCTGATAGACCAGACTGGATCCAAATAGAAAGACAAGCATCCCTAGATTTCCTCCTCTAGGTCCCCCACCAACGACGGCCCCCATCCTCTCCCCAGTACTCTCCCAAGAGCTAGCAACCTGGGACATCACTCAAAAAGCCCCGGCCCTCATCTCCAAAATCTGCCCCTTGAGCATCTGTTCCACCACCCAGACTTCCCTCCGGGGCTTTGTTGAAAATCCTTTCTCAGCTTTCATCGAAGAACTCTTGCATGGACGGCATCATTAGAAAATCTTTTTTGGTTTATTCTTCATAACATAACATAACATCAGACAAACTTACGTAGCAACATAATATGATAATATGAAGTCTATGATGAGATATTGTATGGCTTCAGATGTTAGTCAGGAGGAGGAAGAGTTCTGACAGGTGTTCACGTCACGTCTCCGAGAATGTAGGCTTTCATACCCTCCATCTCTTTTCCTTCCCTTCCTAGCTAACATCACGAAGTCACAAATTCTTATACTGTTTGTAAACCTTAGGTCAGCTCTTTTCAAAGTAACCTATACCTACTTATATGGCTTTAGAATATAGAAAGATCACACATGACCCCTCCTTACTTCACATGAGGTTTGAAATAGAATTGCACATACATTTTCTCTGTCCAAAAGCACATTAAAATAACATTCACAAATATAACTAACATATTACATTATATTTAATACATTTCAGAGCCCAATATTATTCAAAATAATATTATAAATTCATAATTTCCAACAGGCTTAACATAAAAGCTTTCAAATGGTGGACGGATAAGGGACTGTACCGAATTGGACATTTCTTTACCCCTAGAGGACTGCTAACGTTAGGCCACTGTGTGAGTAATCTGGGACTTCCAGCGGTCAAGAAGTTCAGATTCTACCAGATCAGGCAATTCCTTCTCTCACGCGGGACCTCCAAACTGAATCTCCCCACAGTTGCACCTTATGAGAAATGGTGCGGCCAACCTGGGGCCCGGAGAGGGGGCATCTCCATCATCTATCACTTGTTAGCCCAACCGAATGACAAACTCCCCTACATGAGAGCTTGGGAACATGATTTACAATTTCACTGGGATCTGGACAGGTGACATTCAGTCAGCAATAGGGCTTTTAAGGGGATTGTTAATGCCTCATTAATTGAAGCAAGCCTCAAAGTATCTACCAGGTGGTACATGACCCCACTCAGACTTTCCAATTTCTTTCCCACTGCAGATCCGCAATGCTTCAGGGGTTGCCACCTATGGGGCTCAATGGCTCATGTCTGGTGGGAATGCCCAAGAATCAGAAAGTTCTGGTCTAAACTCTTCAGCTTAATCCATATCGTTCCATGCAGCCAAACGTAAGATTTCTTGGATCATGACGCAAGAAAAATTAGTCAGTCGTATCCTAAACTCTACTCCAAAATTTGAAGCTCTTTAGGAGCCCTGGGCCAATCACATGGGAATCTCCCTGATCCCGGGAGTTAGCAAATAACAACTACCCCTCTGTTCTTCTGGTGCTTGGCTCTGACTCTCTCTTCCACTTTCTCTCCTATTCCTACCTTTCTCTCTTCTTCTCTCCTATATGCAAGTATAATGTTTTGATGTATAATCCTACACCCGGTGTTGGGTAAAAGGGACCCAGTCCCCTCACACATTCCACATATGGATGATGGCTTATTCCTAGCCTACACGGATTGTCATAAAGGAATTTCCCTCTCATAAGTTCAAAACTCAGTCTTCCTCCCCTCCACCACTTCCTGGGAGACCTTTGTGGAGGCATACTTCGCTCTACATAGTTTGAGCCCATTTGGGGTGTCGACGGAGGCCCTCAAGCAGAGGCTTTCCTAACTATCCCCTTCGCCTGCCAACCGGGTAGTAAGATACTATGGGGGCGTGCATTCTGGCAATGTGTATGAACATCCTGTGCTGTACTTCCTCTGACTTGCACTGGTATATTTGTCATCAGCTCTACCATTGTATAGTTTCTTCTTGCAATTTTTCTGTTTTATAAAATCTGTTGAAAGTTAAAAGTGCAACTCTAGGCTAATTTTTAAATTTACCCCTGGAGTTTGTTTTTATAAAAAAAAAAAAAAAAAGAAGCTCCAATTGACATACTAACCTTCATCATGTCCCCGCCCTGAGCGCCTCACTCTGCAATTAATATTTCCTCAGGCTGGACTTTTTCCATCTGACATTTATCCAGCAAATTAGTGACAACTTTAGGTGCATTTGGGCTGCCTCTCAATTTGCAATACCTGTGTGATAATTTCATGTTTATATGCAACTAGAGTTGAGCGAACTTCTAGAAGTCCGGGTTCTGCTGGTTCGGCCGAACTTCGGGACAAAGTCTGGGTTTGGGTCCGGACAGAACCCGAACTTTGTCCCGGACCCCGAACCCCATTGAAATCAATGGAGACCCGGACTTTTAGGTACAAAAAATGTTGTAAAATAGTCCTGGAAGGTCCTAGAGGTCTGCAAAATGTAGGAAATGTGGGTAAGGGTGGGACAAGTGACCTACAAAGAAATGGGGACAGGGAAATAACTTTAAATATTTTTAAAAAAATAAAAACATAAAAAATGCAAAAATGGAGATCATCTTCAAAATGGGTCTGAAAAGTATTAATTAACATTAGAGGCCATAGAACTGTTCTAAAATCATCTTCAAACTGTGTCCAAAAAGTATAAATAAGCCGGGAGTACCCATATCACTGTTCTGCAAAATGTGTGTATCACTTTAAATGAAACCGGAAATCAGTGCACATCTCTTCTGCACAAGTATTTCAAGTCTGTGTGTCACTTTAAATCAAACCGTCAATCATTGCACATCTTTTATTCACACTTCTTTTTAAAATGTGTGTATCACTTTAAATGAAACCGTCAATCATTGCACATCTCTTCTGCACAATTATTTCAAATGTGTGTGTCACTTTAAATCAAACCGTCAATCATTGCACATCTTTTATTCACACTTCTTTTTAAAATGTGTGTATCACTTTAAATGAAAACGTCAATCATTGCACATCTGCTATTCACACACATGTGTTCTGCACCAGAACAGATGTTCTTTACACATTAAATCATTTCTTCAT
>BLSH010445687.1:500443-521132 GCA_018402905.1 Glandirana rugosa
ACGTCTAGAGTAGGACGTAATGTCTTGCTAGACTAACACCTGATCCATCTATGCAGGATGAGATCTGCAATCTGTCCCTCAAAGCAGTAGTAGTAGTAATCTCTACCTAGTCCACAATCAGATCGTTCTGTAATGCAGGATGAGATCTGCAATTTGTCCCTAAAAGCAGTAGTAGTAGTAATCTCCACCTAGTCCACAATCAGATCGTTCTGTAATGCAGGATGAGATGTTATTATATCTGCAATCTGTCCCTCACAGCGCCGGCAGCATCCTCTCCCTATACTAGCCAGAGAGCATGTGACATGCAGCACTAGGTAACTCCAGCTTATAAAGAGGCTGGGTCACATGATGCACTGGCCAATCACAGCCATGCCATTAGTAGGCATGGCTGTAATGGCTTCTAAGGGCAAACCAGTGACACGCTTGTTGATTGGCTGCCCTGCAGCTATTCAACAGGCGGGATCAAATAACCGAACCCAGAACCCAAACTTTTTTTCAAATGTCCGGGTTCGGGTCCGGGTCACGGACACCCCAAAGTTCAGTACGAACCCGAACTTTACAGTTTGGGTTTGCTCAACTCTACTCAACAGTGCTACAAAAATAAGGTACTTGGAGGATTCAAAGAAAATAAAATACAGTGGCATGATATATATGATTTATGTAATGAATTATGGCAATTAATACTTCTCTGCTTAGTATCAGTATTAAGGGTGGTCCTCGTGTGGAGAGAAGCCTAGAGCTTAGCACATACAGTATTTAAAGTGATTTGCGTATATGCATACCTTGTGAGGGGATTAGTCCAGTGGGGGTCACCTCTCCTGAAATAAACGCAGTTCACACAGCAGGTTTCATAAAACTCTGGCTTGCAGCCAGGTTTATTTAAAAGGTTGTACAACAAAACAAATAAAAACAGAAAACAAATCCTTGCCATCCAGTGTTAAACTAAACAGTAGATATTTCCTCACGATATGGTGTTGGGCTGGTCCCCGACACCCACAAATCATAAGCAAATGCAAACCTTTTCTTTATAGTCCAAACAACAAAATTAGCTCTCTCAGATTGAGACACCTCAAAGTTCGGTACGGACCCGAATTTTATAGTTCGGGTTCGCTCAACTCTAGTCATAACCCGTGCAGATGCTCTCAAGTCCATAAATTGATGACGTTGACTCTGGGGTGTGGGTTCTGGTTCTACGTTACCTTTATCACTGTTACATAGAAAGTTGCGGAGCACACAGCACTCCAACACAACTTGGATGGCATTTTATACATCCAGCTGCATGCAGGTCAGCAAAACCCTCCATTTTGAAGTGCAGACTCCGAAGGTACATTCGACAACCCGGCGTGCTCGACTGAGTCTGTAGTTAAATATTTTTTTTCATGACTGAGTCCTTAACCACTGTATGGCCTCATTAAATTGTCCGCTAGTCCGAAGGCCTCATCAGCGACCATCACCAGTGGTAAGTTGGGCTCCCCGGTGCACAGTAGAGGTCTGCTAGGGGGGATGTTCATTCTACCTTCTTGCAGCCGGCTTCCAAAAGCCGACTCCCGGAATATTCTAGCATCGCCTTGGCTGCCATACGCCCACGACATCCACCGTCAGATATTTTAAATTAGCATCAGCCAACGCTAGGAGGACCACAGAAAAGTATTTTTTTAATTTAAAATACGATGATCCGGAGTGGGGAGGTTTCTTGACTCTGATGTGTTTACTATCCAGGGCCCCTATGCAATTTGGGAACTGTGTTTTTTCCCAAAAGGCGTCCACAACCGATTCCCACATTTCTTCGGTGGGCATTACTACACCATGTAGCTCCTCCCATATAGCCACAAATGTCTCCCTGATGATTTCTGACACTGTTGCCACGCCTAATGAAAAGTAGTGGTGCAAAGTTGTGAAACTTTACCCTGTAGCCAAAAACCTAAAGAAAATTGAAAAAAAAATTGAATTGAAATTAGAACTAGTTTTCAGGCACTAAGCCTATACTATCCTTTTATTTTATCTATCACCTAACACCTATGATGCACCTTAACCTTTATCCCCTAACCCCTATCCCATAATCCCTATTCTGAAACATGCACCCCTGACTATACGCTATATATGCTAAACCCTACCCCCACCCCTAATGTGTGATTAGTTATAAAATAAAACTTACCACAGTGTCACCAGCAGACATTCCTCAGGTGACACAGAGCGCCGCATCACAGTGTCCGTCCTCACCAGTCTGGGCCGGAGCTTCTCCAGTAGCTGATCAAACACTGCCACCAACATCCATGTAAAATTGTTGAACTTCTCTGGGTGCACACGCAGTTGTGCATAGATACTTGCGTAGTACCCCACCGACTGGCGCTGGGACACCATAGGGTGTATCCAGTATCGTCTTCTGCTGATTCTCTCCTCCTCCTCCAACTCTCTCCTTCTCCGCATCCTCCGCAAAATAATTAGCAGAATTGCCTGATCGACTTTTTGCATGACGGAATCCATGCCAAAAAAATCTCAAAAGACAGGCAAACAACCACCAAAAAACTGACAGAAAACTCCAACAAAATGCTCTCTCCTCTCTCTCTCCAACCAAAATGGCATTGTCACATGGTCTCCAACATTTTTTATTACTGTTCCATTTGCATTGCGGGTAATTTGGGAGTGAATAAATAGTTGTGGGATGTCTTTTTAAAAAAAACGCTTGTTGACGCTGACGCTACAAAATGCTCATTAACGTTGATGAGAAACACAGAAAAACGTCAACGTTTTTAGACCGACGTCGCCTGTCGGCTGGCGTCTCTTCTAGCAAGAATAGATAAAATAAACAAATGCCCGTGTGTATGAGGCCTTAATCTGTCTCACTGCTCCTGTTTAGCCATCTGGCACAAATATAATCAAATCAGCACAACTCTTTGCAACAACCAGGCCCACCCCTGGAAGAGTAAGAGGACTCAGATGTGTCACATGACTGA
Source organism: Glandirana rugosa (assembly GCA_018402905.1). Taxonomy (NCBI): domain Eukaryota; kingdom Metazoa; phylum Chordata; class Amphibia; order Anura; family Ranidae; genus Glandirana; species Glandirana rugosa. Next base: position 503,398 of record BLSH010445687.1, read on the forward strand.
CCAGAAGACAGCAGAAAAAAAGGTAAACACAAAAAGTATGATTGCTGGTAGGTGAGTTAAACTGTCATTAAACCCAGACTACGAAAAATTCCCATTACATGCTATTTAACAGTGTTCATACTCACAAAGCCACTTCAGCATTTGTCTTATATACAGTAAAATATATGTGGTTGATCCTGCCTTCAATGGTTGCTCCCATATTCTCTGTGTCCCTATTGCCAGTTAAGATTGTGTAGACCAGATGGTGCCCTCTACTGAGCACACTCATTTTCTTTTCCAATTTTAAGCTCTTTATTTCCTCTTTTTTTCTTTTCTGTGCAGCCCATGTGACTGTAGAGTCACACATGTGGGCATATATACAGTGATAAATGACACCCCCCTCCCTTCAATCCTGTCCCTGTCCCCCTATTGCTAAACACTATGGGGGGTGGGATATAGTATGCTGATTTATTACATTCACTAAGAAATTCACAGAAATGCTTAGTTTTAATATACTGTAAATCAGAATGAAATATATGTAGTGTAATGCAGATGCCAAAGAGGGAAAGATCATGTGACCACTCAACAGTAGAGTTGATCGAACCCGTGGATGTTCGGGTTCGGTGGGTTCGGCCGAACTTAGGAAAAAAGTCCGGGTTCGGTACGGAACTTGACCCGAACTTTATCCCGAACCCCATTGAATTCAATGGGGACCCAAACTTTTCGGCACAAAAATGACTGTAAAAGAGTCCTGGAAAGTGCTAGAGGGCTGCAAAATGATTTTAGAACAATAATCTGGAACCTGACCCTATAGAACTAGGGGATGATTTTAGAACAATAATCTGTCCCTCTAAGCAGTAGACTCTACCTAGTCCAGTCAGATCTTTCTGTGATGCAGGATGAGATCTGAAATCTGTCCCTAAAAGCAGTATTAGTAGTAATCTCTACCTATCTATCTATCTGCAATCTGTCCCTCACAGCACAGGCAGCATCCTCTCCCTACACTACCCAGAGAGCATGTGACATGCAGCACTGTGACTCCAGCCTCATATAGAGGCTGGGTCACATGATGCACTGGCCAATCACAGCTATGCCATTAGTAGGCATAGCTGTGATGGCTTCTAGGGAAAATCACGCTTGTTGATTGGCTGCCCTGCAGCTATTCAACATGCATGATCAAATACCCAAACCCAGAACTCGAACCCAAACTTTTTTTTAAATGTCCAGGTTCGAGTCCGGGTCACGGACACCCCAAAGTTCGGTACGAACCCGAACTTTACAGTTTGGGTTTGCTCAACTCTACTCAACAGTGCTACAAAAATAAGGTACTTGAAGGATTCAAAGAAAACAAAATACAGTGGCATGATATATATGATTTATGTAATGAATTATGGCAATTAATACTTCTCTGCTTAGTATCAGTATTAAGGGTGGTCCTCGTGTGGAGAGAAACCTAGCGCTTAGCACATACAGTATTTAAAGTGATTTACGTATATGCATACCTTGTGAGGGGATTAGTTCAGTGGGGGGTCACCTCTCCTGAAATAAACGCAGTTCACACAGCAGGTTTCATAAAACTCTGGCTTGCAGCCAGGTTTATTTAAAAGGTTGCACAACAAAACAAATAAAAACAGAAAACAAATCCTTGCCATCCAGTGTTAAACTAAACAGTAGATATTTCCTCACGATACGGTGTAGGGCTGGTCCCCGACACCCACAAATCATAAGCAAATGCAAACCTTTTCTTTATAGTCCAAACAACAAAATTAGCTCTCTCAGATTGATCCTTCTGAGTCCCAGGCCAGAGCAAAACTGTGCTCTCCTCTTGGTTTATTTAAACCACACCTGGAGAGGGCTTTGGTGGACCAGAACATCCAGTCTGGAACCAACCCTGCCACAGTGGCTGATAATGTCTGGGCTGGATCCCGCTCTAGTCCATTCCAAATGAACGCATACGGGCGAAAGATAGCGTTCGTCTACCACTTCACCTCACATAACTTCACATATCCCCCCCTCTGCTCAAGCCCCTGTGGCTCAGCAACTGTCCCAACCATACAGTGGACTCGGGAAAGGGCATCTGCATTGTTCTGCATTGTTCTGGAGCTTTCCCGTCCTATGTTCCATTGTAAACTTGAATGCTTGTAGCGTCAGAAACCACCTTGTTACCCGACTATTTTTTTCCCTGTTGTCACACATCCATCTGAGCAGAGCATGATTGGTGACTAACTTAAAGAGGAAGTAAACCCTGATGGTATTTACCTCCTCTATATTCCCCTGCAAAGTAGAAGCATAATGGGCTACTATGCATCGCATAGTAGCCCATTATGTGTCACTTACCTGCAAACAAAGCCTGCGATGTCCAGCAATGTCGCCTGTGCAGACAGCATCCATCTTCAGCCCCTCTTTCTTCCGGGGCTGCGACACTGTGACTGACCGGAGTCGCGTGACATCCCTCCTGCGTATGCGCGTGGGAGCTGCCAGTCACATCACGATCTCAGTGAAGAAACGTTCACTGCGCATGTGCTGAATGGCGTTGGCAATGCGAGTACACTGTATATCTTCTAAACCGTACAGGTTTAGGAGGTATGCAGTACACCTACAGGTAAGCCTTATTATAGGCTTACCTGTAGGTTAAAGTGGTTGTCATGGGTTGATAACCACTTTAAATGGTCTCCCTAACAAGTAGTATTTCAGGGCCTCTAAGGCCCAATTGACAGCCAAGCACTCCTTCTCTACAATGATATAGTTTCTCTCATGTCAGATTTCTGCTTAAGTAGACGACTGGATGCTCCTCACCGTCTCTGATCTGCGATAGTACAGCATCTAGGCCCACCTCAGAGGTGTCTGTCTGTACAACAAACTCCTTTGTGAAGTCTAGGGTCACGAGCACCGGTTGTACACAAAGGGCTTGCTTCAACTCTGAAATGCCTTCTCAGCTTCAGGATTCCATCTAATCATGACCGACCCTCTACTCTTCGTCAGAACGGTCAGAGGGGCAGCAATGGTGGCAAAATTAGGTATGAAATGCCTGTAATACCCCGTCATCCCCAGGAAGGCACAAACTTGTTTTTTATTTACCGGTTGGGGCCACTTTTGAACTGCTTTGATCTTATTGGACTGGGGCTTGACCAGTCCCCAAGCAATAACATACCCAAGGTATTTGGCCTCCTCCATGCCTATGGCACACTTTTTTGGATTGGCTGTGAGACCTGCTTCCCTAAGGGAATGTACCACTGCTTGCACTCGGGGCAGGTGCAATTCCCAATCTGGGCTGTGGATGACCACATCATTCAAATAGGCGACTGCGTAGGGGCGATGTGGCCTTAACGTTTTGTCCATCATTCTCTGGAACAATGTATGTAGACCAAACGGCATACACTTGTACTGAAAGGAGCCCTCGGGAGTAGAAAAAGGTTGTTTTCTCCTTGGCAGACTCTGTTAGGGCAATCTGCCAGTAGCCCTTAGTTAGGTCCAGGGTTGTTATGTACCCCTCCCATCCTGTCCACAAGTTCGTCTACCGCGGCATCAGGTACGCGTCAAACTTAGACACGCTATTCAGCTTTCTAAGGTCATTACAGAACCTGATAGTGCCATCGGGCTTTGGGACCAGTACTATGGGGCTCGACCAGGCACTGTGGGGCTCCTCTATCACATCCAACTCTAACATGGTCTGGATCTCCTTTGTCACTGCGTCGTGCATAGCCTCAGGTATTCTATAAGGCTTCACATTTGTGCGAACACCTGGCTCTGTGACTATGTCATGCTGAATCATTGTGGTGAGTCCGGGCAAAGGGGATAAAAAGTCTCTATTTTAGGTCACAAACTCTTTAACGTCCTGTTGTTGCACCACTGACAAGGATTCTGTTAGGGGGATGTCAGGTGTCTTTGGTACCCTGTCTTTTTGAGGAGTTGGTACGGCCAATAACAATCTCTCTGTCCTTCCTTTTAAGAGGTAGCATGATAGGTTTGTTCTGGCTTCCTTTTCCTGGGTTGGTAAACTTTGTAGTTTACTTCCCCTACTCTTTACCCTAATCTCAAAGGGACCCTGCCACTTTGCGAGAAATTTACTTTCAACAATAGGGACCAGCACCAGTGCTCTATCCCCGGGGTTTAAAGTTTGGGTCTTGGCACCCCGATTATAAACCTTTCTCTAAGCTTCCTGGGCTTGCTCCATATGTTCTCGTACCAGGGGCAGGAAAGCTGCGATTCAATCCTGCATCAATGAGATATGCTCAATGACGCTTCTGTGAGGCGTGGACTCTCCCTCCCATGTTTCCTTTGCGACATCTAGGAGTCCCCTGAGATGTGTACCATACAGGAGTTCAAACGGAGAATAACCTGTAGACGCCTGCGGAACCTCTCGTGTGGCAAACAGGAGGTAGGGCAGCAAAAAGTCCCAATTTCTCCCGTCTTTATCCATCACCTTTTTCAACATACTTTTGAGGATCTTGTGAAATCTCTCCACAAGACCGTCAGTTTGGGGGTGGTGGACAGAGGTACGGAGATGGGAGATTTTGTACAACTTGCACAATTCCTTGGTAACTCTGGACATAAATGGGGTGCCCTGATCCGTCAAGATCTCTTTGGGTATCCCCACCGACTGAACACCTGGACCAACTCTTTGGGGATAGTCTTAGCAGAGGTGTTACGCAAGGGTATGGCTTCAAGATAGTGGGATGCATAGTCAAGGATTACTAGGATGTGCTGGTGTCCCCGGGCAGATTTAACTGCTGGTCCCACGAGATCCATGCCAATTCTTTCAAACGGCTCTTCAATTATGGGTAGTGGAACAAGGGGACTACAAAAATGGGGCGACTGTGCCGACGTTTGACACTCAGGGCATAATTCACAGTATTCTCTGACATCTGCATACAGCCCAGGCCAGAAGAATCTCTGGGTTATTCTCTCCCTGGTTTTCTCCATAACTAGGTGTCCCCCCATTATATGACCATGGGCCAAGTCTAGCACCATCCTGCGGAAGGATTTGGGAACCACTAGCTGTTCTACCTCGTTCTCCCCGCTTTTTATCACCTGATGCAGCAAATTGTTTTTAAGAGCCATGTAGGGAAAAGACACTGCCCAGTTGGGTTAAACAGGTTCCCCATCCACTACTTTAACATTTTCTCTGGCTCTAGTGAGTGTGACATCTCTTAGTGGTTTAGTACAAAAATCCTCTCTTCTGACCTCTAGGTGTCACATTCGGTCCACTCTCACTATTAGAGTCAGAGATGTTCTCTGGTTCGTTAACCTAGAGTTTGGCTCACCAGCCATTACAGGAAAAGAAAAAGGGTCTCCTCCTTCCTCAGTCCTGCCAACTGTCTCCCCTTCCATTTGGCAAAGAGGGTCTGGTGAGAGTTCCCGTGCTTCCCCAGCAAGGGGAGCTCTATCCACCAGACTTCCTGTGCCCTCCCATAACCTTCAAAAATGGGGAAAATCTCTCTCCACTAGAGCTTCATGAAGCAGTGAAGGTACTACCCCCACTGAATGTGTCACACTGCCTCAAGGGGTATCAACCTCAACCACCACAGTCTGGTAGTTTCTAGTGTCCCCATGGATGCAAATGACCCCGACAGTGCTAGGGTGTAGATTTTCAGGACTACAATCACTTTTGACTAAGGTCACAACAGTACCAGAATCAAGCTGTGCACTGATTGGTTTTCCATCAATAGAAATCACACACATTTGCTTTTCCATGCGACCCTGACATGATGCAGTACATGCGACCTGTGCAAAAAGAGAAAGGCTTCTATTCATATATGCATAATCATATTTCATGGGTTCATCATTCAGGGGACAGTTGGCAGCAATATGGCCCAATGCATGGCATCGGTAGCACTGTATGCAATCTATACCCAGTTCTCCCCCCAAAGACCTTCCTGGCTTCATTGGCCAGTCTCCAGGTCTAAGGTCCATAGTCTCATTAGTCATTACCACAGTCTTATCAATCTTCCCGATGCCCTTGAGCGCTGGGACAGTTTTACCAGGTCCGCTGGGTTTCCTTTCACCCCTAGGCACACAGGAGTGGGGCGCAGATGGGTTCAGCAAGTCCTCAGCCGCCGTGTATGTCTCTACGAGGTCCACCAGTTGGCTGGCAGTTTTGGGGTCCCCATGACTGACCCATTTCCTCAAAGCAACAGGAAGCGCATGTAGATTGCGGTCCATGACCACACGTTCCACAATCTGAGGACCTGGCAAAGTCTCCGGCTGTAGCCACTTCCTGGTGAGGTGGACCAGGTCGAACATCTGGGAATGGGGTGGCTTGTCCGTACAGTAGACCCACTGGTGCACCCGTTGAGCCAGAACGGCTATGGTGACACCCAGGCATGCGAGTACCTCTGCTTTTAAAGTTTCATAACCCTGGGCCTTGTCTGGTTCCAGATCAAAATAGGCCTTTTGGGATTCTCCGGTCAGGAAAGGGGCTAATAATCCTGCCCATTGGTCTTTTTTCCAACCTTCCCGCTCAGTGGCCCTCTCTGCTGGTGTCAACTTTTGCAGGTAATAGCTGGCTTTGACCAACGTTGGTTCCACTTGTACAGGAGCTGCGCTCCAGCATGGCCTCTGTGAACCAGAGATTCATCTCCTGCTGAGCCGCCATGGCCTGCCAATTTGCCTCGCGCAGTTGGCAATTTTCCTCCTGCTGTGCTGCAGCGCCCTCTGCGACCTGGTGATTAGTTTCTCACTGCAATGCATTGGCCTGCAGTAGGGCCTTCACCATTTCCTCCATTTTGGAAATTGCCCGCATCCTCCACCACGTGTGAGGGAATTAGTTCGGTGGGGATCATCTCTCCTGGGATAAACGCAGTTCACACAGCAGGTTTCATAAAACTCTGGCTTTCAGCTAGGTTTATTTAAAAGGTTGCAGATCAAAACAAATAAAAACAAATCCTTGCCATTCGGTGATTAACCAAATAGTCGATATTTCCTCACTATACTGTGTATGGCTGGTCCCCGACACCCACAAAACATAAGCAAATGCTAACCTATTCTCATATAACGTCACAACCTGCTATGCATATTTCTCATTCAGAGTATGATTCTCTGTGTACACCTCCAAGACAATAATAATACATTATAATTACTCACTCATCCACTCTACTTTTTCAACATAAATAAACTAGGGATAAAGTAATCACTGTTGGTAACTTCATTTTTAGAAAGAGTTGCTTTCTTAGCCTCTTTGTGGTTCCCAGACAGCAGGGATAAGCTCTCATTTTTAAAGTGCTTTGGGAGCTGTGTTTCCTACCAAGTGGGTGGAACCATCTAATGTGCAACCCTAAAAGATTCCAGAAAATGAACTTACCAGACAACTTCCTAAGATTGGTGGGTCTACTCGTTCCTATATCAGTCTATATGATGTCATAGGAACTTGAGCAGTTAATCCCAGCCTCACAGCAAGGGATGATTTTTAGGTTTCTTGGAGTTGAAGTGATTGTAAAGTCTCATTTTTTTAAATTAAAATAACAAACACATTATACTTACCTGCTCTGTGCAGTGGTTCTGCAGAACAGAACAAAATAAGCTTCACATCGGCAAATGTGTATAATCTAATAATCGTGAAACAATGTGCTTGATTTGCAGTTAAAACAAATGAAAAAATAAAACATTGAATATATAGCGCAGTCCCAAAAGAACAAGTGATGTGGCAAATGAAATGTCCTCATGTGATATTCACAGTGGTGTAGTGGATAGCACTTTCACCTGGCAGCAAAAGGGTCACTGGTTCAAATCCCAACCACGACACTACCTGCCTGGAGTTTGCATGTTCTCCCTGTGCTTGTGTGGGTTTCCTCCGGGTACTTCGGTTTCCTCCCACACGACAAAGACATGCTTGTAGATAAATTAGATCCTGTCTAAATTGGCCCTAGTATATATATGAATGTGAGTTAGGAACCTTAGATTGTAAGCTCCTTGAGGACAGGGATTGATGTGAATGTACAATATATATGTAAAGCGCTGCATAAATTGACAGCGCTATATAAGTAACTGAAATGATAATAATAATAATATTCTGTGTAAATATTTAAAACCAACAAACAGTATCACTTCTTCCCAAGTGCAAACACCTATGTGCAAGATGACCTCTCGCCTTCCTGCTGTGACATAACAGCATGAGTGGTATACAAAGCCCAGAAAAACCTCCTCTAGGATTCTCCTAAATGCAACTGCAGATTTCTAGCAGTTACTAGTTGTTTATAATGGTCATCTAGATGTTACTCTGGGATGGATGGTGGCTGCACCATTCTGTTTACAAGCTCCTCATATAAACTCCCGTGCAGGGTTAGAGAGAAAGAAAGGGGAATGCACAGGATGGTGTAATAACGTTTGGTAAAAATCCTTTATTTAAAAGTCTCACAACAAAATATTCACATTTAAAATAGTGTAACACTACATAACATCCACGAGCTGCGAGCTCGTCCTATCGCGTCACTTCCGGTGTGCTAGTGGACCAATCCCAACGTGTATCCTTCCCGTCACGTGACTTCATCAGGGGATGTGAACTAGGACTACTCATGTCTTTAAATAGACTCATATGTACAGTATCTCACAAAAGTGAGTACACCCCACACATTTTTGTAAATATTTTATTATATCTTTTCATGTGACAACACTGAAGAAATTACACTTTGCTACAATGTAAAGTAGTGAGTGTGCAGTTTGTATAACAGTGTAAATTTGCCGTCCCCTCAAAATAACTCAACATACAGCCATTAATGTCTAAACAGCTGGCAACAAAAGTGAGTACAGCCCTAAGTGAAAATGTCCAAAATGAGCCCAAAGTGTCAATATCTTGTGTGGCCACCATTATTTTCCAGCACCGCCTTAACCGTCTTGGGCATGGAGTTCACCAAAGCTTCACAGGTTGCCACTGGAGTCCTCTTCCACTCCTCCATGACGACATCACAGAGCTGGTGGATGTTAGAGACTTTGCGCTCCTCCCATTTGAGGATGCCCCACAGATGCTCAATAGGGTTTAGGACTGGAGACATGCTTGGCCAGTCCATCACCTTTAACCTCAGTTTCTTTAGCAAGGCAGTGGTCATCTTCGAGGTGTGTTTGAGGTCGTTATCATGTTGGAATACTGCCCTGCGGCCCATTCTCCGACGGGAGGGGATCATGCTCTGCTTCACTATGTCAAAGTACATGTTGGAATTCATGGTTCCCTCAAAGAACTGTAGCTCCCCAGTGCCGGCAGCACTCATGCAGTCCCAGACCATGACGCTTCCACCGCCATGCTTGACAGTAGGCAAGACACACTTGTCTTTGTACTCCTCACCTGGTTGCCGCCACACACGCTTGACACCATCTGAACCAAATATGTTTATCTTGATCTCATCAGACCACAGGACATGGTTCCAGTAATCCATGTCCTTAGTCTGCTTGTCTTCAGCAAACTGTTTGCAGGCTTTCTTGTGCATCATCTTTAGAAGAGGCTTCCTTCTGGGATGACAGCCATGCAGACCAATTTGATGCAGTGTGTGGTGTGTGGTCTGAGCAGTGAAAGGCTGACCCCCACCCCTTCAAGCTCTCCAGCAATGCTGGCAGCACTCATAAGTTTATTTCCCAAAGACAACCTCTAGATATGACGCCGAGCACGTGCACTCAACGTCTTTGATCGACCATGGCAAAGCCTGTACTGAGTGGAACCTGTCCTGTTAAACCGCTGTATGGTCTTGGCCACCATGCTGCAGCTCAGTTTCAGGGTCTTGGCAATCTTCTTATAGCCTAGGCCATCTTTATGTAGAGCAACAATTCTTTTTTTCAGATCCTCAGAGATTTCTTTGCCATGAGATGCCATGTTGAACTTCCAGTGACCAATATGAGAGAGTGAGAGCAATAACAACAAATTTAACACACCTGTTTCCCATTCACACCTGAGACCTTGTAACACTAACGAGTCACATGACACTAGGGAGGGAAAATGGCTAATTAGGCCAATTTGGACATTTTCACTTAGGGGTTTACTCACTTCTGTTGCCAGTGGTTTAGATTTTAATGGCTGTGTTTTAAGTTATTTTGAGGGGACAGCAAGTTCACACTGTTATACAAGCTGTACACTTACTATTTTACATTGTAGCAAAGTGTCATTTCTTCAGTGTTGTCACATGAAAAGATATAATAAAATATTTACAAAAATGTGAGAGGTGTACTCACTTTTATGGGATACTGTACGTATAGGGTGGCGGCCATTTTGTTGAAGTCTTGCACTGTTATAGTGACTGCCATTTCCTAAATGTTTTTTAATGAGTGAGGTCCGTCAGCCATTTTACTGAAGATGTAAACGAACTTAGTGGCCATTTTCCAAGAGATATTTGATCCGGACACATAGAAAAATTGACACAATTTTTTAGGCATCATCACATTCATTGTTTTTTTCCACTTCCCACTTGTTTTAGACCACTATTGTAATCCTATAGTCCCTTAGCCCTTCCTGGGTCATATTTCATTTTTTTTTTTGCCTTGGTGCCCCCTGTGGCCACTTTGAGAGGATTTATGTACTACATCTATCCCACTGGGGTCACTGCCGATATCTCTTCTAACATCTCCTACCGTTTTTAACCACATGTCATGTAACCATCCCTCACTGGGGTCTTGATTACCACTATATTTTTTATACTATGTCTATAGCCCTTTTTATATTTTTATTAATAAATTCTTTCCAGTGTTTTTCTATGTGTCTGGGTCGAATATCTCTTGAAAAATGACCACTAAGTTTGTTTACATCTTCAGTAAAATGGCCGACTGACCTCACTCATTGGGTAGCCTTTTAGAAAATGGCCACCGCTATAACAGTAATGCAAGACTTCAACAAAATGGCCGCCACCCTATACTTACATATGAGTCTATTTAAAGACATGAGTAGTGCTAGTTTACATCCCCAAATGAAGCCACGTGAAGGTGACGATACACATCGGGATTGGTCCACTAGCACACCGGAAGTGACATAATAGGACAAGCTCGCAGCTCATGGATGTTATGCAGTGTTCTAATTTTTTAAATGTGAGTATTTTATTGTGAGACTTTTATATTAAATGTGTTTACCAAACGTTATTACACCACCCTGGGCATTCCCCTTTCTTCCTCTCTCACCCTGCATGGGAGTTTATAAGAGCTTGTAAACAGAATGGCGCAGCCACCATCCACCCCAGAGTAATATCCAGATGACCGTAATAAACAAATAGGAACTGCTAAAAACCTGCAGTCACATTTAGGAAAATCCTGGAGGAGTTTTATCTGGGCTTTGTACCCACTCATGCTGTTATCTCACAGCACGAAGGTGAGAGGCCATCTTGTACATAGGTGTTTGCACTTGGGAAGAAGTGACACCGTTTCATTTGTTTGAGCTACAAATCAAGCACATTGTTTCACTATTATTACATTATACACGTTTGCCGATGTGAAGCTTATTTTGCTTCTCAGTTGGAGCCCACTATATGTATTTGTTAAAAGCATTGATGCACTGTGATTGATGTTTTTATGTTATTTTTTGTTTAATTTGTATATGATTTGATGTTTTAGTGTGTGCAGTATTGCACTCTGACACTTTACTTAATACAACAGCGCAACACCACTTTATATTTTACATATGGAAAATGTAACCATTATTTTCTGACCTCGATCTACGACTTGTACATTTAAAACATCCAGCACCCCTGTGCAGAGGATACTCAATTAACACCAAGACTATTGTCAAGCAATAGAAACATGACATATGTTTCAATCTTTGCTTACTCTATTCAAAACAATATACAATTTAAACTGTTGACTGTTGTTAGCACTTTGGCCTTGCTCAACTAGGTTCTTGGATTTGGTTCTTACCATAGATAGTATTAGAATGGAATTTGTATGCACTTTCCATAGTTTGCTTGTGTATCCTCTGGATGCTCCAGTTTCTTCCACAGCCCAAAATCATACTGATAGGAAAATTGTCACCTCAATAAGCTGGCCCCAGAGTATGCAAGTGTGTGTTATTATAAGCATGTTCATAATCCTTCAAGGGCAGGGTCTGATGTGCATGGCGCTATGTACTCTGTGTTGTCCCTGTATAAATTTAAAAAATAAATAAATAACACAGTGAATCATTGTGGACCAAAAGCCAGCTTCCCACATGGTACATACAATAATGCTGTAAATCCAATTTTGAAAGAGCTAAGAGAGGGCTTTGCAGAAATACCACCTATTTTTGTCAATTAGTTTTATCACTGACTGGTCAATAGTGGACTTGGGAGGAATTTTAAAATCAAATTATTGTTGTGGTGATTGCCTACCTGCTCCGACATCGTTATTGACAAAAGGCTTAACCTGGTATTTAAGGTAATAAGAACACAAAACAGGCCGAAATACTCTGGAGCTTCCAAGTCTATGTTTAATAAGACAATTTAGAAGTGTGAGACTATAAAGGAGCAGGATGTACTTCACCAAATAAAATGATGCAATCGTTCTATTTTAGGTATATCATATGTTTGATGTTTGACATTTCATCATACAGAACTTTTTTTTAATGTATTTTTTATTCTATGTTCAAATAATTTGAACAGAGCTACTTTTCAGCCTATCCAATTAAGATGTCAAGGTAACTAATAATGATCAGCGTGTTATTTTAAGAAAACATCTGTAATCTCAATCAAAGCATACTGAATATTTTGAGTCATTCAGGATACCGATGCCAAAAATTGTACAAGTAAAAGGCAAATGGTCAGGTTGCTTTAAGTTGAATTTCAGGAATACAGGGAATACACAGTTAAAATGCATCTATATAAATGGTTTTACTTGCAAAAGGATTTGAAATTTTACTCAGCCAGTTTCTTGATCCAGACACCTCTGTTAAGCCTCGTACACACGGGACGACAATCGCATACAACAGGTCATACTAACGACCGTTGTATGCGATATTGATCGTTTGTATGCGCGATTAGACCAGTCGAACATATGACGGTCATACAAGGGAGTTGTATAAGCAGACTAGAAAACTTGGTCGTACCAACAAGAGCTCATACGACCGTTGTATCGTGTGCACAGAGCAGTTGGTACAAGTTGTATTGTGCAAAACACGGATGCTCAGAAGTCAGGAACCGCCAGATGCTAATTACATGCACCTGAACTTTCTTCTGTGCTCGTATGATCGTGTAGTGCAGTCAGTTTGCTAGATACAACAGCCAATATACGATTTGCGACGATCGTACATACGATCGTCGTCCCGTGTGTACGAGGCTTTAGAAAGCATAGCCAAGTTTCCACACTCCCTGCAAACTGCATTCCAGTTAAAGACGAAGTTTGGGTAAACTGTATTTTTAGTTTGGCCCCTTTCACACAGGCTTTCTGATCAGGTCCGTCTGTAAGTTCTTCAGGCGGACCTGATCGGTCACTTCATTCACCTCTATGGAGCAACAGATGTCTGCGGTGACATGTCCGCTGAAACCTGCTGCTATCCGATCCGATCCTCTCCGCCAAATCCAGACAGATAGAGGTCCCATTTTCCATCTGTCTGGTGGATCTGATGGGATCAGGCTGTCCGTTTTCATCCGATCTTCCAATAGAGGAAAGCGGGACTCTGACATGTCTGTCTCAGCACAGTGGGCTGAGACAGACCTGTCATCCGCCTGCTCAGCAGGGATCAGTGGATTGATCCCCCGCTGAGCAAGCAGAGCCCATCAAACGGACAAGCCCATGTGAAAGGAGCCTTAAAGGATATCAACTTAAGAAATGAGCCTCTTTTTGAGTTTTGGTGTTTACAAGTTAAAATAATTTTTTTTTGCTAAAAAAATTACTTAAAACCCCTAAACATTATATATATATTTTTTTCTAACACCCTAGAGAATAAAATGGCGTTTGTTGCAATACTTTGTCACACCGTATTTGTACAGCGGTCTTACAAGCGCCTTTTAAAAAAAAAAATACTTTTTTGAGTTAAAAAATAACACAACAGTAAAGGTAGCCCAATGTTTTTCTATATTGTGAAAGATAATGTTACGCCGAGTGAATTAATACCCAACATTTCATGTTTTGAAATTGCGCCCGCTCGTGGAATGGCGACAAACTTTGGCACTTAAAAATCTCCATGGGCGACGTTTGAAAATTTCTACAGGTTACCAGTTTTGAGTTACAGAGGAGGTCTAGTGCTAGAATTATTGCTCTTGCTCCAACAATCGTGGCGATACCTCACATGTGTCGTTTGAACACCGTTTTCATATGCGGGCGGGACTTAGGCATGTGTTCGCTTCTGCACACGAGCTTGGCCGGACAGGGAGCTTTACATTTTTTTCCCTTATTTATTTAATTTTTTTATATTTACGCTGTCCATTGTAAAAAAAAAAAAAATGTTTGCTTACTTTTATTCCTATTACAAGGAATTTAAACATTCCTTGTAATAGAAAAAAAGCATGACAGGACCTCTTAAATGTGAGATCTGGGGTCAAAAAGACCTCAGATCTCATATTTACACTAAAATGTAATAAAAAAAAAATGTAATTTGAAAAAAAAAAATGTCCCCTTTCAGAGGATGGGGCTATAGTGATGTTTGATGTTGCTTCCGCCCTTCAATGCTATGGAGCCCAGCGGGGTCATCTTCTCCTCAGTCGGCATCCAGACATTGAGCGGTCTGACAGAGGCGGTGCCTGAGCATGTTGTGTGATGTCATGGTGCAAGGGAGACGGGCCAAGCGGCCGGAGCCTTGTGTGCTGGTCTTCCTGATGGGAGTAAGGTGACCTGGAAGCGGGACTGTCAGTGCTGTTTGAACGAGTGAAGACATACGGTCACTGTGACTCAGGAGGGGACATGTCATGTCGGTGGGGTGTCATCATCTGTGCTGCTGTGCACTGCTGTCAGTGTCACTGTGAGAGTCAATTTCATGTGTGTGTGCCTGCCCATTCTAATTTCTTGCCCTCCTGTCCCTGAGCTACTTACTTACTATATCGCAAATAAAGTAAGAAATATAGAAAAAAAATGTAGATACCGCTCTAAAGTCCTTCTTAAAAAAGCAGCATCCAATATACACAATAAGTATACTAAACCAAATAAAAATAGAGGGCTGCGCTAGGTAAATTGATAAAGCAAGTCTCTAAATGTCAGCCTGGGATGGAGACAAAGGGTTAATCCAAAAAACCAATACAATATATGTCCACAGGTATGAAGATAAGTTGAGGAACCTCAAGTCCCTCAAGGATCCTCCTTGCACCCTTGGCTGGGGAAAAGCCACAGTCGACAATAATATATCTGTTTGGTAAGCCTTTTACATGTCGGTGGTGGTTCACACAGCATGTGTATACAGCACTTCGGGTGATATTCATTTACCACAAGATGCATACCAGTTGATGAAGATTTGTCTTACACTACTCAGATATAATCACCTGGGACTTGAGGTTCCTCAACTTATCTTCATACCTGTGGACATATATTGTATTTTTTTTTTTTTGGATTAACCCTTTGACTCCATCCCAGGCTGACATTTAGAAAGTAAGAAATATGTTTTTTGGCTTAATATCTACCTTAACTCCTTCAGATCCGCGCTATTCCCAAAGAACAGCTCCAGCGCGGATCTGAATTTCCCAGGACGACATCCATGGATGTTGTTTCCTGTGCATGCTCCCGGCGCGCGCGCGGCTGCCGCACGCTGCTTGGGCGTGCCCACGGTCGTCTGGCAGAGCTGCAGAACGGGAAACCAGCAATGTAAACACAGCGGTTCTCCATTCTGTGACGGGACATGACAGATCTACTGATCCCTGTCACTGGGATCAGTGAGATCTGTGATGTCACGGCCAGCCCATCCCCCACACAGTTAGAACACAATGAGCGAACACAATTAACCCCTTCACTGCCCCCTGCAGGTTAACCCCTTCACTGTCAATGACATTTATACAGTAATCAGTGGATATTTAAATTTCTGATCGCCGTATAAATGTCATTGGTCCCAAAAAAGTGTCAAAAATGTCCGACATGTCCGCTGTAAAATCACAGTCCTGATAAAAATCACAGATCGCCACCATTACTAGTAAAAAAAAAAACATTTATCGGCCAAACCCGATGAATCATTTTTTTTTTTTTTTGGATTAGTATTATAGTAAAAAGTAAGAAATATTGTTTTTTTTTGCAAAATTGTCACACTTTTTTGTTTATAGCGGCGATCAGAAATGACACAGAGGTGATTAAATACCACCAAAAGAAAGCACTATTTGTGGGGGAAAAATGATAAAAATTTTGATTGGGTACAGTGCCGCACGACCGCGCAATTGGCATTCAAAATGCGACAGCGCTGAAAGCCGAAAATTGGTCTGGGCAGGAGGGGGGTTTACGTGCCCAGTAAGCAAGTGGTTAAATCACATTTCTAATTACATATTGAACTTGTTTGCAGCCTAAATACTGAAATTTGCACTTAAAACTGTAATTTTGGAAATGCCAGTAAAAATGTGGCCGTGCCAGTATATTTTGGGTGTCATCTCAGTAAATTTCAATGTGGTAGGTTGGCAACACTGTGTCAGACAGAACAACATAAAAGCTTCCCAACAATGATACAAAAATCATTAAAAAACCTGTATTGGTACAGAAAGTTTTGATGTTCTGTCATATATTTTTATTGTTCTTCCCCATTAAAACATTTCCCATTTCTTATGATAGAGATTCCTATGACTAAGATTAGAAAATTAAGTGAGATCTTCCCTAACAGCATTCATAGGTTTTAACATTCTCCGTTTCAATCCAATTTCATATGTACACACACACACATATATATATATATCTATATACACACACATATTGTGACGTTATGCGAGGCGAGGTGATAGATGGACGCTATGGGGGTCATTTACTATATCGCGATTATGCCTTTGCGCGAATTTTAACGCTCAGAATCGCAAATTTGCGCTAATTAGCGCGAAAATGGAATTCACTATAGCCCTGAGGGAGAAAATAGTCCCAGAATCAAATTCACTATAACGCCCAAACAGCAGTGACTGGCTAAAAAACTAGTCGTGGTAGAAGCAAGGGAATTGCACATGAAAATAATGTTTAGAGCATGATAGGATCACCCAAATTGTTCTTAAAAATGTAGTATCTTGTTTAATGATGATCTGCTTTTAAATTATTTAAAAAAGTGATATATAACCTGAAATATCATTGAAAGTCTGAAAAGAGCCAAATTCCCCCTTTTTTCCTGACTATTCATCAGCACAACTGAGCATGCTCAGACAAGAAAATTCCCTCATTTTAACTCCCATGCCTTTTTTAGAGGGCGGTATAGTAAATTTGCAAATTCGCACTTGTCAATAATGTCTTTTTGAGAAGGCAAATTCACGTTGGCTAATATGCCTTCTTGAGAAGCCCAATGCAAGTTTCAGCCATTGATTCTAATGGTACAATTGTAACTTCCCTAAAGAAATCCTTTTCATGTTGAGATGAAATGTATCTTTCTCTCAAACAAATTGTCCCTGCAACAATGTTGCTATTTCATCATCTAATTTGTTTTTAAAAATGTTACAATGTTCAATCTTCTCATGTTTTTCCCTGTCTTTTGCTTGTTGCTGTCCATCTCATAAAAATCTTTTCCTAAACTCACACAGGTATCTTCACAAAGCACAAACAATAAATAATAATAAATAATAATAATAAATATAATAAATAATAATACTACATATAATTAATTATAATACTAAATATAATAAATAATAATACAAATAATAATAATAATAATAATAATAATAAATAATAATAAAAAAGCTGTTGCAATAATATCACTGTTTTACACTTCAAGCATCACCAAATAGCAC
>BLSH010445687.1:523807-534837 GCA_018402905.1 Glandirana rugosa
TTCCCTGGAGTCACAGAGTTCCCCGGGAATGTTGTTTCACAAATCGTCAGAAATTGTAACCTCAGATACCCTCCCCCTGTGGCAAGAGGACTTGGTATCCGCTATTTTTATGATTTGAACTCAGTGTACCTCTCCCGGGGGACCTGGTGCAAACCCTGGAGGTCGTGGATACCGAGCCGAACTCCAGAATAACGTTCATAGCCCACTCCGACACGTGACAAAAAAAAAAAAAAAAAATTGGGTACCTAGGGTGTGAAGTGAACTTACTCAGTACGAATCGTCCGATGTGGGCCATTCACACTGTCCCACATATTATAGATGACCCCGACGCTATATGCATGTGGGGACCTACACCCGCCTCCCCCTCCCATAGACTCCAATGTTAAAGACTGCTAAACACTTTGTTGTAAGGGCCCCTTGAGACACTGAGGTCCCTTACAACAGTACTGCCTGAACCCCCCTGATGCTGGCGCTGCTTAATGCCCATGCGCACACATCACTTCCTGGTTACAGGCACATTACACTTCCTGGATGTATTCTGCTGATGTAAATCAGTAAGGAGTGTGAGTGTGTGTATATATATGTATATATATATATATATATATCCGAGAGGGTTACTTCTATACACTCCTTTTACACTTGGCCGACTTTTCCTGAAACTCTTCATATCTGTGCTACTTCAAGTGGCACCAACTTCAAAGTAGTCCCTGTACTACTTTGATGTGACTTGAGGTTCCTAGCTTTCAATAATAATCAGGCATTCCCTGAAGTTGGGACAATGTTGTGGGCAAACTGCATTACTTTCAGGATAACACCTTTTGATTTAGGCCCCATTCACACTTGTGTGACTTGAAAGTCATGCAAATTTGGTGTGACTTGAAGCAATGCCTGTGTAATTTTGAGGTCTAGGGACCACAAGTCATATCAAACTCAGACCAAAGTAGTTCAGGGACTAGTTTGAAGTTGATACCACTTGAAGTCAGACAGCTATGAATCCTACTCATTGGAAATTGCGGGGTCCAACTTGACAGGCGACTCTGCAGTCCCAAGTTGCAGAACAAGTTGCGCAAGTGTAAAAGGGGCCTTAGATATCCATCCAAAAGTGGAAGCTCTGCTTATCTCTCCCCTCCTTCTGATGCCACGTTTGGCACCTTTTCAGGGAGGGGGGTACCTGTTTTGGACATTTATCTGTCCCCACTTCCAACAGACCTCACTGCAGCGAGGTATGCTAGAAATTTGTCACCCCTCCTCCTTCCCTGCTGCCAGGCCATTCAGAAAACACAGTGCCCTTTGTTCATGCGCAGTAGGGAATTGGCAATGGAGGCAACAGCACCTGAGAGCCAATGGAAACATGGACTGGGGTGACAACTTAACTATCTTCCAGGACAGTGTCCTAATAATTAAAGTCAGCAGTTGCAGGATGTGTAGCTGCTGATTTGTACATTTTCTGTTGTGGGGGGGCTGAGGCACCACTTTAATATCAGCTTGTTACATAGATTGGTGAGCTGGGATAGAGCCCCAGCTATCACATGGTACTTGGGCTTATCTCAACAACCTGTACCATGTGAATAGCTTGCGCTAATCACAGATCAGTAGTAATCCCAGCTGACATGAATGTCAAATAATTCTGACTGTTCAAAGTTTGGCTGGTACATTGATTTGTATTACCATACAAGCCATTACAGCAAGCCTACATGATACATTTAAATAAGGCTATCTAAAGCCTCATACATGCGGAACGACGTTCGTATACAACAGTGCGTATGAACGACCGTTGTATATGAAATCGATCGTTAGTATGCGCGATTAGAACAGCCGACGTACGATGGTCGTACAATGAGAGTCGTATGAGCAAACTAGAAAATGTGGTCGTACCAACAAGCGGTCATACGACCGTTGTATCGTGTGTACAGAGAAGTTGGTCCAACAAGTTGTATTGTGCAAAACATGCATGCTCAGAAGGCAGGAACGGCCGGATGCTAATTACATGCACCTGAACATTCTTTCTTTGGTCGTATGATCGTGTAGCGCAGTCAGTATGCTAGATACAACAGCCAACATACGATTTGAGACAATTGTACGTACGATCGTTGTCCCATGTTTACGAGGCTTTACTCACAGAGTAGTTCAATGGTATGACCTTCTGAAACTTGCATTGTACTCAGCATTAGATGCTGAAAACATGCGAATGCATATTCGCCAATTAGCCAATGCCCATCAGTTTGTTTGTTCCATACTATGAATTCTTTATGCATGCAATGGTATGTACATATTCAATAATATTATGATGTGGAATTGGAATAATCACACACTAGTTAATGTGCTGGCAGTTAGTTTGTAGAGAATTTTCAGAATCCAAGATTAGTAAATGTATTTTCTATGGCTGGTTGTGATCAACTTCATAGTGTAGTGGTTCCTTCGAATACCTTCAAAGCTTACAGCTACAGGTTTGGATCCTACAGGTGCCATCACTACACCTTGCATTGTAATTGACATTATATTCTGAAAATATGTGAAGGCATATTCGCCAATGCCCATCAGTTTGATTGCTTCCATACTATGAACTTATGCAATGGTATGTAAATATTCAATAATATTATTATGTGGAATCGGAATATTCACACACTAGTTAATGTGCCGGCAGTTGCTTTGTAGAGAATGAAGAGAATAGAAGATTAATAAATGTATTATTTCTGTCTGGTTGCAGTCAACTCTATAGCGTAGTGGTTTATTCCAATGCGTTCAAACCTTACAGCTCCTGGTTCGGATCCTACAGATGTCATCAGCACCCCTTGCATTGTACGCAGCATTATATTTTGAAAATATGTGAAGGCATATTCACCAATTAGCCAATGCCCATCATCAGTTTGATTGCTTCCATATTATGAACTTTTGCAATGCATGCAATGGTATGTATATATTCATTAATATTATAGTGTGCAATTGGAATAATCACACTCTAGTTAAGGTGGCAGCAGTTAGTTTGTAGAGATTGAAGAGAATACAAGATTAGTAAATGTATTTTTTCTGTCTGGCTGTAGTCATGTCTATAGCGTAGTTGTTTATTCTGATACATTCAAAGCCTACAGCTCCAGGTTCAGATCCTACAGATGTCATCAGCACACATATTTTCCATTTTGCTGCGGTAGTTCCCATACACTTTTTCAAGCAAATCATGTTCATACAAGCCTTCAATGGATTCTGCAGGTTCAAGCCCAATTGACATCAGCTATTCCCATATAAGAAGACATATTCACTGCAATAACGCGATTCTGCGTTCGCATGAACGCCTATTTGATATGCTAATTGATTTTAATGGGCATTATTTTTGAGCGTTATGCAATCGCATATTCGCGATATAGTGAATTAGCCCCTATGTGTCAGGTGGAAATAAATAACCAAGAAGAGAGGAAAGTTTTGCTCTGGCCTGGGACTCAGGAGCCATCAGTCTGGGATAGCTCACATATGGAAGTTTGCTTATGGACTGAAACAAAAAGGTTTGCACTATCTATGTTTTGTGGTTGTCTGGGAGAAGCCCTGCACCCCTCAGTTAGGAAAATCTGAGATGTTTAGTTAGTGCCTGAACGGTGAGGATTTATTTTCAGTTTTGTTTATTTGATTTCTATAAGCAAACTTTTCAATAAACCTGGCTACAAGCCAGATTTTAACTAAACCTGCCATTTTTACTGCCTTTTCCCAGGGAAGGTGATCCCCTTTGAGCTAACCCCCCACACGTGGTGGACTCAGCGGGCATCTTCCTGAGCAAGTAGAAGATGGAGGATGCTACTGCAACCCAGCAGGAAACTAATCGGCAGATTTCACAGACCAGTGCAGCACAGCAGGAGGAAAATCGCAGGCAGCATGAGGCGAGTCGCCAAGCCATTGCAGACCAGCAGAAACCAACTGCCAAATTGCAGAGGCTGCGGCAGCGCAGAAGGAGGTGAATTGCCGGGCTATCGCAGCCCAGCAGGAGACAAATCGCCAGTTTGCAGAGGCCCTGGTGGAATTAACCACTTCAACCCCAAAAGGACTTACCCCCTTACTGACCAGAGCACTTTTTCAATTCGGCACTACATCGCTGCAACTGACCATTGCACTGTCGTGTGACGTTGTACCCAAACAAAGTTGATGTCCTTTTTTTCCCACAAATAGAGCTTTCTTTTGGAGGTATTTGCTCACCTCTGCGGTTTTAATTTTTTGCGCTATAAACAAACAAAGAGCAACAATTTTGAAAAAAAACTAAATTTTTTACTTTTTGCTATAATACATATCCAAAAAAAAAAAATATATATAAAAAAACAAAATGTATTCCTCAGTTTAGGCCAAAATATATTCTTCTACGTATTTTTGGTAAATAAAATCTCAAAAAGCGTTTATTGATTTGTTTGCGCAAAAGTTATCGCGTCTACAAACTATGGTAATGTTGGCGATATTTGATTTTTATCAGGACTGCAATATTGTCGGGGACAGATCGGACACTTTTGACACTTTTTTGGGACCATTGACTTTTATACAGTGATCAGAGCTAAAAATAGCCACTGGTTACTATAGAAATGTCACTGGCAAGGAAGGAGTTAACACTAAGGGGGCAATCAAGGGGTTAAGTGTGTTCCCTCACCATGTTCTGGGCTGGCAGGGGCATGACAGATCTAACTGATCCCGATGACAGGGATCAGTAGATGTTTACATCGGTGGTTCCCCATTCTTCCTCTGCATTAGACGATTGCGGGTTGCTGGAGGACATCGAGTCCGCCTAACCTGCGGGCACACTCACGCAGCGTAAAAATGCAGTGAATAGACTCATCTCCTGGATCGGAATAGTCAACCTGATAAAAATGGTGCTACTACTTAAGGTGTTATATTATTTTCAAATGATGCTTATTTCATTACCCCAAGCATATTTTAGAGCATTGAAAGCAATAATAACAAAATACATATGGCAGAATAGAAAACAATGTATAATTCCCCACTAATACCATTGAGGGACACTAAGTTTTTTGCACCAGGACAGGGAAATCACTTTGGATATTGGATTAAAAAAGAAAATGCCCAATTAAAAGATGTAATGGAAAAAGCTAAACTGCTAACTATAACACAGATAAAAGAGACTAGGAAAAGGGTGGAGATCGACGATTGGCGCTACTTCCAATTGAGACACTTGTCCTCATTGCCACAACCAATACGGGATGAAGACAACTTGCTCCCATTTGAACGTTTGTCTATAAAAAAAACAAATGGAAAGGGGATATCAAAAGTATATAAGATATTGGTGGAGATAATGATGGAAGGAAGAGCACAATTCGTTGATAAATGGAAAAGGGAAATGGGTTCATGTTGGGAACAAACACAGAGGGAAAAAGTTCTGAAGTTTTTAGGGCCCTGGAGCACCAGAACAATGGAATAACCAACAAAATGACCCCATTTTGGAAAGCTAACACCCCAACGTATAATCTGAGGCATAATGAGTCTTTTGAATGGTTCATTTTTTTCCAGGAGTTTTTGGAAAATGTGGAAAAAAATGAAAACGCATTTTTTTTTTACGCAAAGTTGTTCATGTATAAGATATTTTTATCACATAGCATGTACATAGCAAAAATGGCACCCCAAAATGCATTCTGCTACTCCTCCTGAGTATGGCGATACCACATGTGTGAGACTTTTACACAGCCTGGCCACATGCAGAGGCCCAACATTGATGTAGCACCCTCAGGCATTTTAAAAGCATAAATTACACATATCATTTTCTGACTACCGATCACATTTTGAAGGCCCTTCATATTTCTGAATATTCAGTTTTTATTGGTACATTTTCATACAGTACAAGCTGAAATGCATCGATATGAAAAGGAGAGAGACAAAAGACATTGGTATTTTTCTACAGCATATGAGTTAAACAGCTGTGTTCATATGTAACTGAGGATTATCATATTTCAGAAATAAACAAGCAATCAAGAGACTGTGGTGTCGCAAGGAAGTGCTAATATATAAAAACATTACCGATGTATGTAAATCAAAGGGAGGAGTGCCTTCCCCAACCTCCTACACCCCTCTCGGGATCATGCTGTGCAGGGGGTCGGGGGAGGCTCCTGTCTCCCTTCCCTCTCTCAACGACGAGGGAAAACAATATGTTTCTGTTAACTTATTGTAACCAGCAATCAATTGGGAGATAAGTTCCTATGAGTAATTGTTTCAATAGGCAGAGGAGTCAAATGAGGGTATAGTCAGGTGTCAGATTGGTCCTGTCCTCCGGGGGAGATCTGGAGGTGTCCTCCTGTGATAGTGTTCCTAGGGTCAATTGGCGATTTGGCCCAGAGGGTGTAGAAGGACTGGGTGGTCATATTTGCGTTTGCAAAGGAAAGTTACAGTGTCCCGTGGGTGTTTATTAAGAGAATAACATCTTGGAATGAAGGAGGAGTGCTGTTTTTCCATTTCCTTGCAAGTGCTAAGCGGGCTGCTATGAGGATGTGGGTAGAAAGAGTTCTAGTGTGTTTGGGCCATAGGGGGACTGAGAGCCTAACAATAGGTCTAGGGGGAGAAGTGGTCCGTTAATGTCGCACATGTGGTGGAGAAGGTTCTGCACGTCTTGCCAGTAGTGACCCAGGTGGGGGCACTCCCACCAAATGTGATAGGGGTGGTTGCAGTTTCTCCAACAGAAGGGAGATGCGGTAGAGTAGATAGACGCAAGCCTTGTTGGGGTGTAATACCATTTGTGGAATAGTTTCTGAAGTGATTCCCAGTGTGTGATACAATGTGAAAGTTGAAGCCAAGGCTGATGTCCATTGCTTGTTGGGGGGGTTTGCCCCTGTGAGTCCCATCCAGTATTTAGCCGAGGGTGGGGGTTGGTCTTCTGGCGGTTTAGTGAGAAGGTTGTATAGGTAGGAGATTCCTTTAGTAGCTGGTTTAGGAGTTTCGAAGTATTTGATGATGTCCGTTAAATAGGAGGTCTCATTGGTCACTAGGAGAGAATTCAGTAGAGATCGTACTCTTAGATACAGGAAAAATGAGGATTTGGGTATATCATAGGACTGTTGCAGTTGCTGAAACGTGTGCATGCCTGAGGGAGTCATTATTTGCCGAATGGAATGTATCCCTTTCCTTTGCCAAGAAGTGAGAGATAAGTCCGGGGTGATTAGGTCCAGTGCTTGGATGGGTATATGTTGTAGTGTTGCAGCTTCAATCCGTGGAGTTTGTCCAGCTAGTGAGGACCATACCCTAAGTGCAGCAGTGATGGTTTTCATGAAGTGGTGATGGGGTTTTTGATGGAGAAGGAGGGTGGCTAGTTTCAGTCTTGGTTCTGTGGTCATTGCCGTTGTTTCTATTTGAGTCCATGTTTTATTTCTTGATGGATTCCACCAGTCCTTTAGTTGGTCCAGTACGGTTGCTTTATAGTAGGCTTGTAAGTTTGGTGCTCCCATTCCCCCATTTTCAACAGGGGTTAGAAGAGTGTCTTGTTTCAGCCTCGGAACCTTGTGATGCCAAATAAATGAAGAAATTACTTTTTGAAGTACCCGTATTTGGGAAGGGAGGAGGGGTACTGGGATAGTGCGGAAGAGGTACAGGACATGCGGGAGTAAATACATTTTTGTTTGAGCTATTTTTCCTGCCCATGAGGTGGGTATGTGGGACAATTCTTTAGATATGCGTTCAAGGGTGTCTTTGGTTTTATCGAAGTTTACCTGCAGGATTGTATTACTAGGGTATGCTAGTACTGTGCCAAGGTATGGGAGTTGAGAGGTTGGGGCCTACTTGAAGGGTGTGATTCTGGAGATGTCAGCTGTGGTTTTCGTGTCTATACCCACCCCTAACATGGTAGATTTACTGCTGTTGATTTTATAAAGTGATACTTCACTGAATCTGCTGAGGATGGCCTGCACTGCGAGTAGGGATGTTTCGGGATCTGATAAGGTGACAATGACGTCGTCCGCATAGAGACCTATTTTGTGTTGCGTCTCTCCTACCAGGATTCCCTTGACCTCATTATCTTCTCTGATCATTTGGGCGAGTGGCTCAATTATCATGGCAAAGATCAGGGGTGATAAGGGGCACCCCTGCCTAGTACCATTTGTTATTAGAAAGTGGTCTGATTTCATACCGGAGGTCCACACTCGGGCACTCGGAGTTGTATAAAGGCTCATGATCGCTGATAGGAAACTGCCCGATATCCCGAATTTTTGGAGCACAGCTTCCATGTATCCCCAGTGGACTCTGTCAAACGCTTTCTCTGCATCCAGGGAAAGGAGCAGAGAAGGCGTTCGACTGTGCTCCGTCCACTGGATAAGGTCGATTAAGCGTCGTGTGCCATCTGAGGCCTGCCTTCCCGGTACGAAACCAACCTGGTCGGGATGTAATATTTCTGGAATTAGGGGGCCTAAACGTTGGGCGATTAGTTTGGCGTAAATTTTGGTGTCGGTATTTAGTAACGAGATCGGGCGATAGTTTGCTGGGTTAGTAGGAGGTTTACCCGGTTTCGGGATGGTAACAATTAGTGCTTCTAGAGCTTCTAGGGGTATTGTTCCTGTGTCCACATAATTGTTGTATACTTTACAAAGGTGGGGGGTAAGTAAGGAGTGGAATTTTTTAAAGTACTCATTGGGGAAGCCGTCTGGCCCCGGGGACTTATGGTGTGGGAGTTTGTTGATAACTTTTTTGATTTCTTGGGGGGAGAAAGGCTGTGTAAGTGATTCTAGTTGTGAGGTGGATAAGGTTTGGAGGCTTATGTCGGAGAGAAAGCGTCCTATAAGTTCTTTTGGAGGGGAGGTATTTGGTTCGGAGTCTTTGAGATTATATAGCTTGCCGTAGAATCTACTGAACTCATTTGCAATGTCTAGAGGGTTGGTTAATTGTTTACCTTGTGGATTAAGTAAGGAGAGTATCTTGGCATTGGCTACTTGTTTCTTTGATTTAAAAGTTTTTATTGGTATTTCACAATTACAGAGACAAATATCAACAATAAGCATTGGGTAGCTCATAACTTGTCAAACTTCACATACAGTTAGGTAATATCAAAGCATGAATAATCACGGGAACAACCCCGGGTATAACAATAAAAAACAAAAAAGAAAAAAAAAAGGGAGAGAACAAAAAATAATTCAAGTATTAAGATAGGGGTGCAACCTCGAGAGAGTCCCGAGCCACCCCCCAGCACCCCTGATGGGAACAAACTGTGCTAGGACGTGTTCCGGGACCCCCCAGGACCCCCCTCCCATGTAGAACCCACTCATTGAGGGTTGACCAGGGGCAGTTCCCAGAAACGGGAGTGCCCTTGAACCCACTGTATGTGTCTTCAAAAAGCGAAACACTCTGTCGAGACAGAGAAAAAGAATGAAGAGAGAAAGGGGCAGAGGATGCAGGAAAAAGGAGAAGTAAGGAGAGGCTAGTGAAGGAGCAAGATGAATACAGCTAGGAGAAAGAGAGAGGAAGGTACCGTGAGAATCCTGCCCGGACCCGACTTGGCTCAAAGTGGGAGATTAAAGTATAGCCTCCAAGGTTCCCAGATCGCCTCGAATTTAGGTGAAGTATCCAAGATCATACTTGCATACTTTTCCTGAGTCATGATCCATGTGATCTTCCTCTTGGCCCGTTTGACGGAGACAAATGGCTTTTTCCAGGCTTTGGCAATGGTGAGCTTGGCCCCCAGAAGAATAAAATGAGATAGTTTTCCCAGGGTTTTCGAAAGACCAGCCGGTCTGTGGTTTAGGAGGGCAATTTCAGGTGTCTGTGGTATGGGATGGCCTGAAACCTTCCGTAAAATGGAGAAAATTTTATTCCAGAATCCCCTGATCTTGGGACATTCCCACCAAATGTGATAGAAGGTCCCCATGAGATGACAATCCCTAAAGCATAGCGGCGAGGAACCCGGGAACATGATCGCGAGACGGGAGGGGACAAGGTACCACCGAGTAAATATTTTGACGCTAGCTTCCATCAGAGGAATATTCACTATTCCCCTAAAGGATCTTAGGAAGTGGGAGAACCAGGTCTCTGCTTCCCACTTCAGGTCCAGGTCAGTCTCCCAGCTCCCGGCGTATGATGGTTTCTCGGGGAAGTCTGTTAGTAAGGCATAAATAATCGAGATCCCTCCCCTCTGAGAGGTGA
This sequence comes from Glandirana rugosa, assembly GCA_018402905.1. Taxonomy (NCBI): domain Eukaryota; kingdom Metazoa; phylum Chordata; class Amphibia; order Anura; family Ranidae; genus Glandirana; species Glandirana rugosa. The sequence goes on from BLSH010445687.1 coordinate 533,903, forward strand.
TGTCTGAGCACCACCTCTCATAGGGAGTGACATCATAAGTATACTGGGAATGCTTACACAGAGAGGATACGAAATGGTGAATTTGCTGGAATCTGAACCTCTCTGAGGGGGGCATCTCGAGCGACCCCAGGCAGTGGTCGAGGGTGATGGGGCCTGAAGCGGAGAGGAAGTGTCCTATTCTATATAGGCCTTTATCCGTCCACCACTTAAAGGAGCGGATGTTTTGACCCGGTGGGAATCGGGGGTTGTTAAAAATGTGCTGGAGGGGCCTAAATGTAGAGGCCAGTTTCGTGGTACTAAAGAGGTGATCACAGAGGGTTAGCGAGTTGGAAAGCGTTGGGGATAAGATAGATGGCCTTGTCTTAGGAGCTGCCCAAACCAAATAGTCTAGAGTATTGTTGGGGACCGCCTGTCTCTCTATCCCGACCCAATCCGGTCTATTGGACCTCACGTAAATTATAGAAAACTGGGCTAGTTGTGCCGCTTGGTAGTAACGCCAAAGATTTGGAAGTCCAAGTCCACCCTGGGTGCGCCGTCTCATGAGGACCTCTGCTGGACATCTATAGCCCTTGTGTCCCCAAACAAATTTTTTGATCCGGGCTTGGAGTTTGAGAATCTGCGCCTTTTTAACTGGAATAGGCAGCGCCCTAAAATAATATAATATTCTAGGTAGGAGGGTCATTTTAATTGTGTTGATTCTGCCCAGCCAGGAAAGGCCCAGTCTCTCCCACTTACACAAGTCGCCCTCAATACGTTTAAGTAATGGGGGGTAATTAAGAGAGTATAACTGTTCAATCCCAGCTGCCAATTTCACACCTAGGTAAGGAATCTGTTGAGGTGACCACGGAAACGGAAACTGGGCCCTAACCTGATGAATCAGGGGTTCCGGGACATTGATGTTTAGCGCCACCGATTTAGCTATATTTACCTGAAGC
>BLSH010445687.1:543192-582489 GCA_018402905.1 Glandirana rugosa
GACTGATTTTTGCTTCGCTGGCATGGGTTAATGTTGTGTGTTTGGCTGCCCTTGTCGTCGGGGATGGAGGGCCCGTACGTCCCCTTAACTGACTTTGGCGGTTGAGGGGCGGCGGAGTGCCTAAAGATGTTCGAGCGTCGCTACTTGGTCCGGGTTTTACCGCGGCGGAGTCCTTTGCTAGCGTAGTGTGTCCCGGCGCGGGTCTTGCTTCCAAGCGTGGGACGAGGTGATGTGTTGCTACAGAGTCGCTCGCAAGTCGTCCTGTCTCTTGAGTCCCTCCTTTACCTGTGAGAGGGGAGTGGTCTAGATGTTGGGAGTCGGTCAGGTAGACAGATCTGGTGAGGGGAGAGTGTCCATTTCCTCCCTGAGTTCTCTGTCCTGCTGAACGCTCGCTGAGACATCGTTGTGTAGTGGAGCAGGGTGCGAACCTTCGTTCTGGGCGCGGCCCTGTGTGATGCGATCGTTTCCTGAGGCGGCGCCATTTTGGGCCTGGTTCATCGCTGCGAGCTTGTAGAAATCCGTGAGGCGGCGGGGAGTTGGCGGTTTCAGTCAATTCCCCTGCATGCCCGGGAGGTAGGGGCTGCTGTTCCCGTCGGTTTGTGTGTTGTAATTGGGTACGGTCGCTTCGTTTTTAGTCAGGGTCTGTCGTGTGGAGCGGAGCACTGAACTCAAGCATCCATCTTGGTCCGCTGCATGCCACGCCCCCCCCGGCCCTTCATATTTCTAACACATAGCATGTACATACTAAATAACAAAAGATTACCTGTCGTTATGTAGTGCACTGGTCCACAGAGGAGAGCAATCAGTCCAGGCAGCAGGCAGGGATGTGGTCAGCGACAGCAAAAGCAATTGTCCAGGCAGCAGGCAGGAATACTGTCCATAGTTCATACAGGTAGAGATACTGTCAGCACAGCCAAAGCACAGCCAAAGCATTGTTCCAGGGTAGCAGGCAGAGACATCCACGCAGAAATACTGTCCATAGTCAGTAGAGGCAGCAGGCAGAGATATGGTCAACACAGCCAATGTATTGGTCCAGGCAGCAGGAAGAAACATGGTCTGAAAAGTCATGGGTCATTACAGGCAGCAACATGGTCAGCACAGCCAAAGTATTGGCCCAGGCAGCAGGAAGAAGCATGGTCCAGATAGTCCTGGGACATTACAGGCAGCAATATGTTCAGCACAGCCAAAGTATAGTCCTGGGTCATTACAGGCAGCAACATGGTCAGCACAGCCAAAGTATTGGCCCAGGCAGCAGGAAGAAGCATGGTCCAGATAGTCCTGGGACATTACAGGCAGCGATATGGTCAGCACAGCCAAAAGTATTGGTCCAGGCAGCAGGAAGAACTATCGAGCTTAGGGCCAGGGGGACAGGGGTAGAGGCTTCTCCCACCCAACGCTTTGAAGCCTCCGGGAAACCAGACCCTGTTCTGGGAACACAGAAAACAAAAAAATGGTTTTCTATACTCCGAACGCTTTTTCTGGAGCCCCTCACATATGTGAGACCCATGTCTACTAAAGTAGAAGGGCAAAAGATCAGTCCAAGTGGCAGGCAAAAGACATGGTAAACTAACAGGCCGAGGTCGGTGCACGTAGATGTCAGAAATGTGGTTTAAAATGACAAGCAAAGACATAATCGGTAAACAGGCTGAGGTCGGTCCACATGGTAGTCAAAAACACGGTTTAAAAACGGCAGGCAAAGACATCGTTAGTAAACAGGCCAGGGTCAGTTAACGTGGAAGGCAAAAATGTGGTAGCAAAAGGTTGAAACGGGGAAATTACAATCTTAAAAATAAGGGGAACTAATATCGGACAGATGTGTGATAAATTTTGAAACAGTCTCCAATGCACAGGCCAGGTTGGGAGGGACAATCGGGGCAATAGACACTCGTATCTCTTCTAATTCCTCTTTTGCTGCAAATACAAAATTTCTTCTGGCGTCTTCTTCCGGATTCTGTGGGGGGGATGTTGTAGGGAAAATGTTGTTCATGAAGCCGGCTCACACAATCAGAGCGAATGATTTCTGGCACGGGTCCTTGTTTGTAAATGAGGGCAATGAGAAGGTCTTCAATGTATTTGAGGTAGGTGTTGGATGGGTCTTGGGATGCTTTTTGGAAGCAGACAAAGGAATTGTAAAGGGCCATATGAAAAAGTTGAAACGCCATCTTCTTGTACCAAAAACGGGACTTTCTGTTTGACATATAGGGCTGCATCATTTGGTCATTTAAATCTACCCCCCCCCCCCCCATGAGCATGTTATAGTCCTGGACACATTGAGGCTTTAAAACGGTGCGGCGTTGTCTCTGAACCTCCACCACGGTGTCATTGTGGATGGTAGAGAGCATAAGAACCTCTTTCTTGTCCCTCCACTTCATCGCCAACATTTCCTCATTTCTCTAGAAAGCATGCTCTCCTTTTTTTAGCTGTTGGGTCAATAAATTTTGTGGGAATCCCTTCCGTTTTTTTTTTAAGGTGCCGCAGGCCAGGGTGTCTTTGTTGTAAAGGTGGCGAAATAGGGGCAGGCTGGTATAATAATTATCGATGTATAAATAGTAGCCTTTTCCAAACAGGGGGTATGCCAGGTCCCAGACTATCTTTCCACTGGTTCCAATATATGCGGGGCAATCAGGGGGCTGGAGTCTTTTCCTTCATAAATTCTGAATGAGTATACATAGTCGGGGGTTCGCTCACACAGTTTGTACATTTTTATCCCATACCTGGCTCTCTTGTTTGGTATGTACTGCTTGAACTGCAGCCGGCCAGTAAAATGTATGAGGGACTCGTCCACACATATGTGTTTATTGGGGATTAAGACTTCTGCAAATTTCTCTGAAAATGAATTGATTAGGGGCCGTATTTTGTACAGTTTGTCGTAGTTGGGATGACTTTGGGGAGGGCACTGTGCATTGTCATTGAAATGCAGGAAACGCATTATCGTATCATAACGTGTCCTGGACATAACTGCTGAGAATATTGGCATATGGTGAATGGGGTTGGTGGACCAATATGAATGATGTTCGTTTTTCTTTGTAAGTCCCGTATTATTAGCAAGGCCCAAAAATATTTTGAATTCATCTAGCGTGAGACGACGCCAATGAAATAAACGGGCATAGGAGGAATTGGGGTTGGCTGCAATGAACTGTTCTGCATATAAGTTTGTCTGGTCCACAATGCTCTGCAGCAAATCTTCAGGGAAAAATAAAAAAAAATAGTCATATTGGGTATAGGTTGTGGCGTCGGGCTGCACACCTGGCTGTGCTGTGAAGGGGGGATTCTAGCAGACCCCGAGTTGGCAGGCAACCATAAGGGGTTTGCCAGGGCTTCGGGAAGGTAGGACAGGATTCTATGGGCAGGGCGTCCAGTTCCATTGCTAGTTCCAGGCTCCACTTCCTGGGGTCTGGCGCTGCTGGTGGAAGTAGTACTGGGCTCCAATTCCTGGGGTCTGGCGCTGCTGGTGGAAGGCAGGTCTTCAGATATTGGGCCTGATCTTCTCATTCTTTTTGGAGGGGGGTAGGTTTCCTCCTCTGATTCGGTCTCCGATCTGCTATACTCCACTGGATCGTATTCCGAACCAGAATCGAATGATAGGAGCTCCCAGCTGCTCTCATCATCTGACATAGCGAGGATCTCATATGCCTCCTCGGGTGTGTACACTCTCTCAGACATGATGGCGGGCCTGTGCGATGTTTTTATGAGAGTACTGTTATTGGGCCTGTAACCTGGGCTGTGACTGACTGGCTGTGACAGATGCTGACAGGCTGTTACTGATGGGCCGTGACAGATTCTGACAGGCTGATGGGCTGTGACAGATGCTAACGGGCTGTGATGGATGCTGACGGGCTGTGACAGATTGGCTGTTTACCTTGATCGGGAAAGCGCTGTGTCCAAGGGACACCCGCTCTCCCCGATTGCCGACGTGCACTTCTCCGGGAGCGCGCTTCATGCACGCTCCTGCATCTCGTCCTCTGAAGTGACCGGCTGTGTTTTGACACAGCCGATCACTTGGTAAACAGCCAATTTTATCCGCTGTTTACCCTGATCGGGGAAGGCAAGTGTCCCAGGGACATGGGCCACCCGCGATCGCCGCACTGCGCCCCCCCGCAGGCGCGCGGTACACTGTTATCCTGAGGGCATCATATGACGTCCAGTCAGGATAACTCAGCCACTTCCCGGCCGTCATTTTGCATACGGCGATCGGGAAGTGGTTAAGTGTACAACCATCTATTATATTGTTTTATTACCATCCTATTTTAGACTGTTCCATGCACACACACCCCCTTCCACCAAACAGGAACTAGTCAGGTGTCTTTTCCCCAGGTGAGACTGAAATTGTTGGTAATTGGAGCTCTAAGTGGAACTCAATATGAACCTCTTTATTCCCTTGTATTTTTCCCCTTCCCTATTGTGGTGTACTATGCAATATTTGTCCATTGAATTACAATATATAGATGTACTTATTCTTCTTCTTGATATATTGATTACCCCAGATGTTCTCCTGAAGAAGCGGCTGTTGAAAACACAATTGGTTGTTACCGCAATAGTCCCTTGACCTTTTGTGGGTCTGTCCCCCGGGGACTGACTTATGCCCGCACTCTTTCTTCACAGCATCACGCAGTTTCTGCAGATTTGTCGGTTGCACATCAATGATGCGAATCTCCCGTTCCACCATATCCCAAAGGTGCTCTATTGGATTGAGATCTGGTGACTGTGGAGGGCATTGGAGCATAGTGAACTCATTGTCATGTTCAAGAAACCAATTTGAGATGATTTGAGCTATGTTGCATGGTGCATTATTCTGCTGGAAGTAGCCATCAGGCGTTTAAATGATGTTCAGTTGGTACTAAGGGACCCAAAGTGTGCTAAGAAAAAAAAAACTCACACCATTACACCACCACCAGCCTGAACCGCTGATACAAAGCAGGATGGTTCAATGCAGTCATGTTTATGGCAAATTCTGAACCTACCATCTGACTGTCACAGATGAAATTGAGACTCATCAGACCATGTAACGTTTTTCCAATCTTCTATTGTCCAATTTTGGTGTGTCTGTGCAAACTGTAGCCTCAGTTTCCTGTTCTTAGCTGACAGGAGTGGCACCCGGTGTGGTCTTCTGCTGCTGTAGCCCATCTGCTTCAAGGATTAAGGTGTTGTGCATTCAGAGATGGTATTCTGCATACCTTGGTTGTAACAATTGGTTATTTGAGTTACTGTTACTTTTCTATCATCTCGAACCTGTCTACCCATTCTCCTCTGACATCAACAGGGTATTTTTGTCCACACAACTGCCGCTCACTGGATATTTTCTCTTTTTCAGACCATTCCCTATAAACTCTAGAGTTGGTTGTGCGTGAAAATGCCAGTGGATCAGGAGTTTTTGAAATACTCAGATCAGCCCGTCTGGCACCGACAACCATGCCACGTTCAAATTCACTTAATTCCCTTTTCTTCCCCATTCTGATACTTGGTTTGAGTTGCTGCCATGTGATTGGCTGATTAGAAATTTGTGCAGGTGAACCTAATAAAGTGGCTGGTGAGCGTATATACCTGTGTGTGTGTATATATGTGTGTGTGTGTGTGTATATATATATATATATATATATATACTGTATATAAAATATATCACCTGCGTGCTGTTTACCTGGTCAAATAGCTACCTTCCTCCTCATTCCACTAATCTACTTTGTGTGGCCATGGTAGGTTCCAGATGTCCCCTTTACTCATCATCCCAAGGCAACCTTATCACAAGGGAGAACTCTCAAACAGCAACATAGACAAAAGTAAAACTGTATTTGTATGTGTCCTTATTGCAGAATTTCCATTACTCCCTGTCTGGTAAAACTTTGTCCCCAAAACAGATAGAGAGGGATAGCATTAAAACGTTAACCCTTCCTCAAAAACTTAAAAAAAGTGTTTGGCTCCTAGGAGTCTGTGCTCCTAAGTTCAGCTCATACTAGGTATGTTCAAGGTACTTCAACAAAGTTTTTTTCAGACTACCCAGAAGTCCAAAGTCTGCAGCTGATTAAAGTAAATCTTAAACCCAATTGCTAAAATGCCATAAAATCTTTATTTTGGCAATGTTATTTAAAAGTTGCTTTTGATCCTTTAAAATATGAAGCTTTTACCAAATACTGTAGGAATGACTAATGATTCTGAAATAAAGGGCCCGTTTTAGATATTTCTTGTTAAATGGTGAAAACCATGAGCACCTGGAAAAGACTATATATAGCTGTGCAGATCAGACATGGTCCTCTGTTGTCATTCTCAGAAAAAATGTTTTCAACAATGTTGCCAATGTTGAAGCAAGTTTATTTATGCAGGAAGAGACTAAAAAAACATATGTGTGGGGTGTGGTGTGGTGTGGGGTGGGGTCACCTGAGATACGGTGACACACCTGGAACTGTTGAATGGGGTTTAACAGGGGTTAGACAGGACCTACAGAGAGAGACCATAAGATAACAAATGCAGTTAGCACAGGCTGAAAAACAAGCACTATGGTGGACAGGTGAAAGGCAACAGAAAGGTCTATCTAGAATGCAAAGGCCCTAACTAGACCACTGGGGTTAATATCTCAGTCCTACCACCATTGGGGCTCTTGGATAAATTGTAGTAGTGCTCACTTTTGGCTGTAATTATTTGTAATATTAATACATAGAAGGGCAATCCCCTTGGCCAGAACACCACCGCAGACAGCAGAAATGACAATTATAATCAAATAACATATCAAGGAGGTGGCCAGTGGGCTTCTCATCATTTCTGATGCTTGGGTGAAGTCCTCACAGATGCAGTCCATTCCTGAATGTCCACTACCACACTCAAGATAGATACGGATTAAAGATACGCCACAATACCTCTCTGACTGGATGATGGCCTATGCAGTTCCAAGGACTGAAATGCAAAAGGCAGGCCACAAGAATTTGGCCTTCCTTGTAGGGGAATACAACCCTGTAGTCACATGTGGATTTCTCTTTGAGTCTGATCTATGGTTTACAGCAGCACAATACAGTTCAGCAGTTCAGTTTTGCAGTTCAGCGGTGGCCACTTGGTCTCTGCACTACAGCAGCTGTCATTCAGCACACAGTTTATCGCACAGATGCACATGGCTCATATACCTTAGTAATAAAGAAAAGGGCCCTGCCCCTACCTATAACTGGCCTTCACAACAAGGCACACGTGGAATGGCAACACATGCAAAACAAAACCAGAGAAAATTCTCAGCTCAACTCACCAACCAGTCTGCTTATCCAATGAATCAACCTGTTTAAGAGTATGCACTAAAACAGGGGTTTAGTTAGCACACATTTGTACACACATGTGTAAGCTGCAGAGCCCCTTTATGGCACTCCAGTATTATATGCAGTCCTAACTCTTGTAAATTTATGGGAGCCTCCACAGTGGAAGCGCATGCATTCTAATGGATAGATAAACGGCAAGTGAGCCTGGAGGTAGCCCATCCCTTCTTAAAGGTACACTGGAAACCCAGCACACAGCACAATGGCAGCATCACAGGACACAGTATACAGCTCAGCATCACAGGACACAGTATACAGTTCAGCATTACAGGACACAGTATACAGCTCAGCATCACAGGACACAGTATACAACTCAGCATCACAGGACACAGTATACAGCTCAGTGACACTGTATACAGCTCAGTATCACAGGACAAAGTATACAGCTCAGCATCACAGGACACAGTATTCAGCTCAGCATCACAGGTGGGGTATATAGCAGCCAGTAGCGCAGATGGGGTAAATTGCAGCCAATAACACAGGTAGGGGTACTTTGCAGCCAATATCACCGGTGGGGGGTACTTTTCAGCCAGTATCACAGGTGGGGGCACTTTGCAGCCAGTATGACAGGTGGGGGTAAATTGCAGCCAATAACACAGGCGGAGGTACTTTGCAGCCAGTATCACAGGTGGGGGCACTTTGCAGCCAATATCACAGGTGGGGGCACTTTGAGGCCAGTATCACAGGTGGGGGCACTTTGCAACCAGTATCACAGGTGGGGGCACTTTGCAGCCAGTATCACAGGTGGGGTACATTGCAGAGACCCCCCATCTAATAGGCAGGCAGGAGTGCTGCAGAGATCGGCATGTGGAGAGTGGCTGTCCCCATCAGTCCATTGCTCGTCGGTCACCAGTCAGGGTCTCTGTGGGAACAGGAGTCACATCCGCTGCCACAGTGACCCGCCCACCGCATCCAATCACACTGAGCCACAGGCTCAGGGCAGCCAATCAGGCCGTGTGTGTGCCTGTTCAGCGCACACACATAGTCTTTAATGGCTGGCCAATAGGCTCACTACTTGGCTGTCAGGTGACAGCCAAGGAGCCAAAAAAAAAGAAAATCAATGTACCGGCGCCTCCTGTAGGGGCCGGGTGACTTCTTTTTTTTTTTTTCTTTTTAGCCAGCGGAGAGACGAAGCCCAAGTGCCCCTTATAGACTGGCTGCCCCTGCGTAAACCCACGGGTCGGGGCCATTGTAGAACTGCCGATAGCTTCTCTGGGTCCATCGAAAAAGTAGCAGTGGAAATTACATAACCCAGGAATTTAACCTGTTCATGATGGAACTCGCACTTCTCCAATTTACAATACAGGTTATTATCTCTCAGCCTCTGAAACACATGACAGACATCTGTGTGGTGACTCTTTAGAGACTTGGAATATATCAGGATATCGTCGAGATACACCACCATACATTGCTGCAACATATCTCATCGTTGATGAATTCCTGAAAAAGTGCTGGAGCATTGCAAAGACCAAACAGCCTTAAGTGATATTCGTAGTGGCCTGTCCTGGTATTAAACTCAGTTTCCCACTCATCGCCCTCCTTGATCCTTTATGAGATTGTATGCCCCTCTCAGATCAAGCTTCGTGAAAACTGTTGCTTCCTTGAGGCAGTCAAATAACTTTGTAATCAATGGAATTGGATAAGCATTCTTAATTGTGAAGCGATTGAGACCCCTATAAACGATACAAGGTCTCAGTTCACCACTCTTCTTTTTCACAAAGAAGAAGCCAGCATTCAGCAGGCGACGAGGATTTGCGGATGAACCCTCTAGAAAGTGCGTCTGCGACATACTCCTCCATGGCTTTATCCTCCGAGACGGACAAAGACTAAACCTGGCCACGAGGGGGTATGGCACCAAGTTGAATCTCAATTGCTCAATCGTATGACCGGTGTGGAGGCAAACTACCGGCTTGACTTTGTCAAAGACATCACTAAACTTGCGGAACTCCTTCGGCAGGGAGGAGAGTTAAGAGGTACACAAAACCTTAGCCACTTTATGAAAACATGTCTTACTGCATTGTGGCGACCAGGAAAGAACCTCAGCACGAAGTCAATCAAAAGAGGTGTTGTGCCTCTGTAACCAAGGATAACCAATAACCACCAGAAAATGAGGAGAGGAAAGGACTTGGAATTGCATTATCTTATAGTGAAGAGCCCCTACGGCCATGGTCAACGGAGCAGTCTCATGAATCCCCTGGGCAGGCTGTAGAGGTCTCCCATCAATAGCCTCAATGGCAAGTGGAGTAGACACAAAGGCACTATCTATGAACAGGCCTGCAGCCCCAGAGTCTATCTCGACGGAGGACTCAGACCAAGAAAGGGTAATCGGAACCAAGGGCATATCCTTCTAGATAACTGGGGATGAAACAACGCCACCTAAGGTCTGTCCCCTACAGGACCTCAGGTGCAAGCATTTCCCCGGATGGGTAGGACAAGACTTCAAAAAGTGACCTGCTTGATTCTAGATTGGGGGCGTGGCCGGCGAGCAGTCTTGATGGCTGCACAGAAGCAGAGCTCCTTCCATGACTCGCCATTCTAAGCGTCTGCCAGCTTTCCAGTCTCTCAAATCATCACCCAAAAACATCCAGACAATCCCGGCCACAAAGGGAACTATGGCCATGAAGCGCAAAGAACACAGGCTGCCCAGCAAACTGACAGCATTCATGTACCAGCCGTCCATGAGGAGAGGCCAAGATGGCGCCGTCACACTACAAGAAACCACAGAGTCTCTGATAACGGCTCGCCTGGAGGGGCCACTTGCACAGAGGATCACCCTCTCACCTGCCCTGAGAGATCCAATCTCCTTCCCGACAGGCACGCCGACCTCTGGAAGCCCAGCCAAGGTAAGGGTCCGTCTGGATTCTCCCACGCCGGAAGAGGTAGGCCACAGAACCGTTCTTCCAAACGATCTCCTGTCGCAAACGAACGATCCTTCGTCTTACCCGAACGAACAGTCGTTGCAAGCGAACAAACTTTCTATTCAACCGATCGTTCCAGATGAAATCTCTTTGTTTCCTACAGCAGGTCAACCTGTGCTAGATTCCACTCTAAAAGAGATGCTGATGTCCCTCAGAAGCTCCATACAAAGCGGCATGATAACGATGATGCACAAATTTGGTCATTGCATGGACGTACTAGACAACAAGGTTTCCCAAATGGAGACCAACATGGGGACTATGACAGCCACTATCAATGACGTTATTGACACGCAATCGGATCATGCCACTGAGATCGCCTGGCTGAGAGACAAAGTTGCAAACATCAAGGACAGATCGAGACGCAACAATATCAAGATCCGCGGTGTTCCAGAAACAGTGCAGCCATCCGACCTGTCCTCATTCGCCCGCGGACTAGTCAAGTCCATACTACTCGACACCAAGAACATAGAAATGGTAATAGACCGCATTCACAGGCTGCCCAAACCCAGCTTCCTCCCGGACAATGTACCAAGAGAGATTTTAAGAATCCACTTTTTCCATGTCAAGGAGCTATTCATGCAAAAAACACGCTCCATGGGAAGCCTACTAGAACCATACAACAACCTACAAATCTTTGCCGACCTATCTCAGCATACTCTTAACAGACGCCGGCAACTGAACAACATCACGAAAACCTTATGTAATAATAGTATCCAATACCAGTGGATAGCACCATCCAAAATCTCAATTACTCACAACGGACGGAAACACGTTGTGACCTCAGAACAAAGTGGCCTATCCCTTCTTCAGGAATGGGGCATCATCCCCGATAACACTGACAACTCCCCGATGGAACAAAGCAGAGCTAGCCTCGCCCGCTCGACCTCCCACCATCGAAGGAACAACATTCAATGCTAACACGAACCAACTACTGGAATTCGACTGTCACGGCGATCATGCAGAAACATGCCCTGCTAGGCCGTGTGAACTTTTTTCCCCCAACTTCTTATTCCTAGGCGCCAGTTGTGCCAGTCACAAAGGAATTCTTTTGAGATTAGTTTAACTCCTTGTTTTCTATTTTTTTTTCTCCTTGCTATTGGTCTATCCAAATAGCTTCTAGTGTTGTCAAGAAGCTGCAGGTTCAATCTCCATTGTTTCTTCAACCAAAGACAAGTTATCAACGTGTGCGATAACTTACTCGAACAAGGAAAGGCATCCTTCAAGACCCCAGTCAATACAGTCTTGCTCATTATCTAACCAACCTTATATATTTACCGAACAAATCTACAGTTATTCCTCAACTTAGCTGAGAAAACCGACCGCTACTCAACATGGTAATCAAAATAGTGTAGATAAACACTAATGGGCTAAACCACCCTGCTAAAAGGAAATCCCTATGGAAATTAGCGGAGGAAATAAAATGCGACATAATATGTGCTCAGGAGACACATTTTCATTCTAGTAACCCACCGATGTGTACCAACATAAACTACAGCAAAATATTCACTGCTAACGCTCCAAAAAAAAAGAAAGGCATCATAATAGCCATAAGGGACTCATTGAATTTCCAGGTACAAAAATGCGTTATATAGGCAATATCAATCAGGCTGTTTATACATTTGTCTCACTTTACGCACCCAATACTCATCAGCTGAGATTCATTCGAAGGCTCCACAAAAAGGTTCTGAAGGCCCAGCAGGGAACGACAATTTGGTGTGGAGACTTTAACATAACCCCAGACCCACAAATTAACACCACGTCCACCCCTAACAGGCGTAAGACTGCACTCAACCCTTGGCTCTATAAAGCACAACTGTACGACGCTTGGCGTTGCCAACATGCCTGTGAAAAAGATTTTACATTTCTGTCACCAAGACACAATACGTATTCTCGCATTGACTTTTTCCTGCTGGATCAGTGGACACTACAAAAGGTTTCTGCGACATCTATACTTCCAGCGACATGGTCTGATCACTCACCCATTAGCATCACAATCGAAGATCAATACAATTCCACAACTCCCTACATCTGGAGGATGAACACGCGCTTACTCCAAATGGAACCATTGGTATCCACTCTAGCCGATGAACTTAAACACTTTTTTGTTACTAACACGAAATCTGTGCTGGACCCACACGTAGTATGGGCTGCACACAAAGCAGTAGTATACAGCAAGGGGCTAGATACAAGAGGCAAAGGAGGCAGCAGGTTGAGGCAATCTTAGAAGAAATAAAAAAATGTGACCTCGATAACATACGATTCCCACCTGAAACACTCAAGACAAAAATTTATAATTTACAACTAAAATTGAGATCCCTACTAATTGAGTATTTTGAAAAAACACAAAAGAGATTCAAAATGAATTTCTACGTCTATGGTAACAAACCAGGTAAATTACTGGCATCGCAAATTAGAGGCCGCCAACCAAAAACCCACATACCCTATTTGCTTCATCCAATAACCAAACACAAACTCACTAACCCACAAGAAATCGCAAATGCTTTCAGCACATATTACTATAAATTATACAACCTAAATAATGATTCCGATACTCCCCAACCAGAGGATGACACCATCAAAGCATTCCTCGACTCAGTAATTCTCCCACAACTGATCAATTAGACAATCTCAACGCTCCTTTTACCACATCCGAAATTGAAAATGCCATAGACTCTTTCAAACAATAAAGCTCCTGGACCAGATGGGTTTGTAGGGGAATATTACAAACAATTTAAACACCTTCTATCAGGGCACCTAACCCAGATGTTCAATACTGCTGCCTCCTCAGCCTGCTTGCCAGCAGAAATGTTTAAAGCGACAATAATTACTCTTCCGAAGCCGGGGAAGGATCCCAATACCCCCCAAAACTTCCGCCCAATTTCCCTTCTTAACTATGACACTAAATTGTTTGCAAAAATCATAGCCTTCAGACTAATCAACCTTCTTCCCAGTTTGATGCACCCCGACCAGTCGGGATTCACCAAAGTCCGGCAATCATCGGATGCAACCCGCAGAATGATTAATATCCTACACCCTGGCTTCCAGGGTTACATCCTGTCTGCAATTCTAGCACTATATTCTAATCCTTCAGCCCAAGTACTTCACTCGTCCATGCTCTCTACACCCTTCAAAATTACAAATGGTGCGAGACAAGGCTGTCCCCTATCACCACTAATTTTTAATATAATGATGGAACCGCTGGCAGAAAAAATCAGATCAGCCCCAAACATATCAGGTGTGTCAATGGGCCATCAGGACCACAGAATAAATCTATTTGCGGACAATGTCATTCTTAGCCTCACAAACCCCTCAACTTCCCTGGCTTCGGTGGAACACATACTAGATTCATTTAGTAAAATATCTTACTACAAGGTAAACACCACTAAGTTGGTTATCTTGCCCATGGGGATCCCAAAGACTCAACAGGAAACATTAGAAGCTTGACACCCATATACTTGGGCAGAGCGTTCAATCTCGTACTTAGGAAGCAAATTAACCAAAACTACCACCTCCCTCTACCAGGAGAACTATATACCTCTCCTTCATAATCTACCGGTAGCTATTAACATCATCCACAAACCGTACTTCACATGGCTGGGAAGACTATCGGCATTTAAAATGGATGTGCTACCCCAAATTTTATATATCTTTAGATCCTTACCCATTCCGGTTCCATCATCCTTCTTCACAGCCATACAAAAATTGATAGGCAAACATATCTGGCAAACAACCAGAGCTAGAAGTTCCATAGTAAACCAACCACAAAAGGACGGGAGGAGCAGGATACCCTCTCATAAAAGATTATTATTATGCAGCCATTCTGGCCCAAATCAAGCCCTGGTTCAATACCAATATAACTAGTCCATGGTGGGACATGGAAGCCCTCCAGACCCCAGGTAATGACCTGGTAGCATGGCTCTTCAGTAAACCATCCCTAAGGCCCAATAAAGCACAACTCTCTCCATCCATATGCGCGACTGTTGAGGCCTTTGATATGTGCAGAAAAAAAATGCCTAAAGGGTCATCTCCCGCAATCATTCCTGTACCATTTACTGTAGTGTCCTTCCTTATCCCAGATTTCCCAGTGAAATCCTGGACGGTAAAAGGCGTCTCACACATCTCGGACCTATATGAGCGAGACTCCATCAAGCCCTTCGTGACCCTTACCCAAACCTATGACATATCTAAGAAAGAATATTTTAAATATATCCAACTGACCTATTGTTTACTGAGGAATCCTTACCTTCGTCTATACCTACATGGGGACATTGTAGACTACCTGACCAAACCGACTAGTAAAATTAAAGGCATCTCGCTATTTTACAGTCTTATAGGGAATAAGAACTCCTTCTCTAAACTTAAGCCACTTTTGAATTGGGAAAGGGACTTGGGTAAAACCTTTTCCCCCTCTCAATGGATAACAGCCATTAAAACAACCTACGGAGCTTCTAGAGCTGCAAATCTATGGGAACTTAGCCTGAAAACAAACCTTAGATGGTACATAACTCCTGTACAGATTAACAAGTTCTCCCCTGTTACTAGCCCCACATGTTGGAGAAAATGTGGGAGAGAAGGCAACCTACTACACATCATGTGGAAGTGTCATAAACTTACCCAATTTTGGGCTGAAGTGTTCCTGCTTATACACCAAATTATCAATATTCCTATAATTCCAACTCCGGAGCTTGCCCTGCTCAATATAGGCATTGACCAAATACCTTACCAATACAAACTAATAACAACCCACATACTCCTAGCGGCCAAACTGGCGATCACCAAATGTTGGAAAAGTTCAGAACCGCCCTCCGTCAAAGAGGTAATCACATTAGTCCGCCTCCACAGCTTGTATGAACGAATGTTCGCACTATCTGAACACACTTTGTCCAAATATAACAAAAAATGGTCTGCATGGTTAGACAAAGGGGCATTACCATGAAGAATATTTCTCCTTCTCTTACAGTGTAACTTAACACACTTAATTCAGAGAAATGGAGTGGGAGTGTCTGCCTCCCCTCCCTCGGCACAATATGTTCCCAGAATGGGTGTCTGGGGGAGGGGGGCAGCAGACGCAATGCATAATATGACCGTTGGTACGTACATAAACTTGTCAACTGCTATGCTCTCTTTTCTGTTAATATATTATATATATCGTATAACCTGTGCTTAACCCATTGTATGACAAATTCAATATGTCTGCATTTCTCGTTTTGTTATGTTGCAAAATCCAATAAAAATCTTTTGGAAAAAAAAAAAAAGTGACCTGCTTGGCCACAATAAAGGCACAATCTCTCCCTCCTCCTGGAACCAGGGCCATAAGAGAGGTTACTAAATAGCAAGTGAAGACCACACTCCGGAACTGTGGAACTTCATGTGTTTTATTGCATGCTGTACAATACACTGAATAGCAAACCAGGCAGACAATAGTGCAGCCACAAACAAGGAAGGGTTAACGCTTTCACTGACCCTCTGTCCTTTTAGTCATAACCTACTAGCTATGGGGAAAGCACAAGTATTATAAGCAAACCCACAGGTGCTCAAAATCAGGTGCAATCTCCATAGTATCTGCAACACCTGTTACCGATAGGAGCCCACACACAGGTAGCTCCATCGGCAACAAAAGAGTTAAAAAACCCTCCCTGAAATATTGAAATGAAAAGTGGTATAAGTGAAATTTGAAAAAACAAACGAAAACAATAACAGATCGACTTAAATGTATGTGGTAAAATTTTGGTTTCGATTATATATATACTGTCCACGTATCATTTAAAAGCACATCAAAAGATTATTGTATGAAATCACCATATACATAGAGAAAGTTTTAGGAAGTGATTCCCATCTTATAACTCAAATGTTACAAGAAAAAGAACGGGCAAAACTTGTGTTTGCACGGAACATGAGTCATATCATAAGTTAAAAAAGCCTTTTTACGGAAAATAAATTATTTTGTTCCATAAAAAACTATTATTCTTTTCTCCATTGATAATTATTTTCTGATTGTGTATATTAATATCAATCAATATTATAAACTAAATACACAGTAAATGTGAGCTCATAAACCTCAATGACTACAAAGTTTGCCCAGATGCATAAACCCTGTGTGGCATGTGGGGTGTAGTAGAAAGCAGAGTGAAAAAATCTGCAACAATGTTACCTTTTTGTTGTCTATTGCCTAAATTCTCTGAAGGAACTACATCCCATCTAGATGAGATACAAAAGAAAAAAGAACCCTTGGGGAGAAGGGGAATGTAATGAAAAATCTTTTTATATAAGTAAAACTGCATATACTGTAAGAAGAAAAAGAGGAGCAAAGGAGATAAAGGAGAAAGGGGAAATATTTTTTCTGTGTCATCACCTCTATAAATCTATCGGATGTATCTACTCCAAACCTGTAGGTTTGGCAATAAAAATACTAAGGGAATCTCTCTCCCCAAACTCCTTAAGGATCATATTGAATTCCTTGAACAACCAGTAATGGAAACAGAAATCCTGGCGGTCATCAAAAGCCTCAGGAAGGGCTCCGCCCGGGGCCCAGATGGGTTTTCCACCGGCTATTACAAGTCCTTTGGCCCCACTCTCGCTCCCTATTTGACAAAGTTTTTCAACTCCCTTAGTAAGGGGGCCACACTACAAAATGAAGCCAACCTAGCAGTTATAGCAGTTATACCCAAACCAGGTAAAGATCATTCAGACGTTAGTAATTATAGGCCCATATCATTGATCAACAACGACCTTAAAATCCTTACTAAAATTTTGGCCAATAGACTAGCTTAGTTCATAGGTAACTATGTCAATAAGGACCAGGTAGGCTTCATCCCAGGTAGGCAAGGTCCAGATCAGATCCATAGAGCGGTGGATGTTATATCTCTTTTAAATTCAGGTTGGGAGGGGGGCCACGCCAGGAAGGATTTCTCCTTTCAGTGGACCTTCAAAAAGCTTTTGATACAGTTAATTGGAACTATTTGTTTGAAGTACTAGGCAGGTGGGGTTTTGGACCAAAATTTCTTCAGACCTTAAAAGCCCTTTACTCAAGTCCCAGTGCCCAAGTAAAACTCCATAATTACTACTCAGATCCATTTAATATAGCTAAGGGAACTAGACAAGGCTGTCCTCCCTTAATTTTTGCCATTGCGATGGAATCCCTAGCAATAGCAATTAGGGAAAACCCTGATATTCGAGGAGTACAATGTGGACCCCAAGTACACAAATGCACGTTATTCACTGATGATCTATTGCTGTCTATCACATCCCCCCTTACTTCCACCCCCCTAGTAATTCAACTCCTTCGAGATTTCGGGAAGGCGTAAGGGCTTTGTGTAAACTGGTCCAAATCTGCAGCATTAAATGTCTCAATCCCTGAATCTCAGGTGCAACGCCTCAGAGAACTTTATAAGTTCTCTTGGATCCCTGACCAACTTCCGTACCTGGGGGTAAATTTGACAGCCTGCATTGAGAAACGATATCAAGTCAATTTCCCGCCCTTATTCAAGAAACTCTCGGAGGACCTTTCCAGATGGGATCAGGAGGGTCTTTCCTGGTTAGGTAGGATACATTCAGTTAAGATGACCCTCCTCCCTAGGATTCTGTATTACTTTCGGTCTCTCCCAATCCCCTTAAGGAAGCAACAACTACAAAACCTGCAGAAAAATATTGTGCATTTGTATGGGGGCGAAAAGGCTATAGATGTCCTGCTAGTGTTTTGTATAGAAGACGTACTCAAGGGGGACTTGGGCTTCCACATCTTTTCAAATATTATCAAGCCGCCCAACTAGCCCAATTCTCAATAATTTATTCTAAGGGGGAAAAGCCAGACTGGCCAAAGATGGAGAGACAGGTGACCCCCTCAAACACTATCCACCTTTTGGTGGGAGCCCCTCACAGGTTGAGACCCCCAATTCTAGCACCCACCCTCTCCCATTCAATAGCTTTATGTGACGCCATTCTTAAACCCCCTCACTTGATTTCAAATTTACGTCCCCTTGACCACCTATTTAATAACCCCCGGTTCCCACCGGGCCTAGAAATCAGGGCTTTTCAGTGGTGGACTAACAAAGGCCTATTTCACATAGGACATTTTCTTACAGCTACAGGCCCAATTTCGCTATCATATTGCACCAACAAGTTAGAAATGCCCCCTTCCGAAATATTTCGCTTCCAACAGATTTTTCATTTCATGTCCACTCTTTGGAAGAATAGAAACAATTTTATAGGCATTACTCCCTATGAAAAATGGTGCTCTGAATTGCATGATCAGAGAGGTGGAATCTCCCTGATCTATGCATTACTGACCGAAAGCCCAGACAAACCTAGTTATGTTATTAAGTGGGAGAGGGACCTTGAAGTCTGTTTCGAATCGTTCGAGTGGAACTCTCTGTTCCAGAGATCTTTTAAAGGCATGGTTAATATTACTCTGCGTGAGGCCAACTTAATAGTCCCAACCCGGTTAGCTGTTATGTACCCAAACTCTTCAGGCCTTTGTTTCAGAGGGTGCGGACTTCTGGGCTCATTTCTTCACACATGGTGGGAATGTCCTCGTGTCAGAGGGTTCTGGAATAGAATTTTTCACATGATCAGAAAGATCATGGGTCAGGCGGTACCTCAAAACCCAGAAATTGCACTTAATGTAAAGCCTGAGGGCCTCTCCAGATCCCTCTTTAGACTCACCCATTTCATTTTGTTAGGGGCTAAAATTACTATCGCTAAGGCCTGGAAAAGACCCTAAATATCCTTCTTTGCTGCAAAGATCTCCTGGATCATGACCCAAGAAAGACTAGCCAATATAATTTTGGACTCCTCACCTAAATTCGACCGGATTTGGGGTCCTTGGAAGACTAACCTGAAATTGCCCCCGTGATCCACTGGATGCCGGCAGTTATCTCGGATCCCTGGTGCCTTCTATTCCTTTTCTCTTTCCTCATTAAGGTTTCTATTGTTCTTGACTTTCTTTCCTCTATTCTCCTCTCTTACTCCATGCTACATTGGTTTTCAGAGTCACATTGGTGGGTATGATGGAGTTGGATGCATGTCAGGTCAGTCCTTCCCCCTATAAGGGGAAGGGAATATAGGTAGTTCCTTCTCAAGTCTCTCATCTTCGTCTCCCTTTTCTATAATAGTTTACCTCCCTTCTTACTTTTATGTCTTTCAATGAGCTTATAGCATTGTTATCTTCAGCTGTTGATGACATATTAGGTTCGCATAGAGGACTCATAATGCTCCAGAAGGGCTTTTTGTCATAGGTTATGGGGAGGTTTGTTCCCTTTTCGGGGTGGGTGTGGTCGGAAACCCAGGGTCCACAGCATGATCCCAGTTGGGGTGGAGCTGTCGGTTTGGGACTACCTCCCTCGGAAATGGTCCTCTTCTAGGTACACTGTCCTAGATATAATCTCAAGGATTACCTACTCATTTCCAGGTTCTGCGTAACCAAAATGTATATATTTTTTTTTCTTTCTTTTTTTCCTTCCAATGTGTTCTCGAATTCTGCTGAACTGTCTGTATTTTCTGATAAACTCTATAAATATTATAAACAGAAAAAAATACTAAGGGAAAGAAAAAGAAAGACCAACAGGTATTTGCACCACTCTCAAACTAGGTTAAATGTGGTAAGTGGAGAAAAGTTTGGATCTTATAGGGACTTTTTTCCATGTATAAGGGGAGGGGGGGGGGAGGATGAATAAATGGGTACTTATCAATCATAGGAATGTGAAACGTCCCATTCATAGTTCATACCCCTTGGAATTCTCGTTCCCAATTTATAAAAACGTCCCTTTTACAGAGAAGCTTGAATGCATCGCCACCCCGTAGGCCCACCTTAACTTTTTCAATGACTTGTACTTTTAGGGAGGTAGTGTTGCCCAAATGAATATTGTTGAAGTGTTTGGCTACATTAGTAGAGCTCAAGTTTTTAGTATCGGTTAGATGTTCCCTAAATCTATCACACAGTCTACGAGTGGTTCTGCTGACATACTGTGCAGGACATTCTGTACAGGTGAGAGCATAAATTATATGATTTGAATTACAGTTGAAGAACTTGTCGATCGAATATTGTTTGTTCTCCACAACTGAACAGAAGGTATTTCCTGGAAGGATAAATGCACAAGATAAACAGTCTCGACCACTACACTTAAAGTTGCCCTTGCAGTGTAGCCAGGTGGGCAAAACCCTCTTAGTGTGTTTACCTGGCTGAAAGAAGGAGGGAGAAAGATAGTTACCTATTGTTTTTGCTTGTTGAGACACTACATTGACCCCTCCTTCCAAGATTTTAGAACAAATAAGATCAATGTTCAATAGAGGGAGATACTTATTGCAGTGTAGCCAGGTTTTTACCTGGCTGAAAGAAGGAGGGAGAAAGATAGTTACCTATTGTACCTTCCAAGATTTTAGAACAAATAGGATCAATGTTCAATAGAGGGAGATACTTATTAAATATGTTTCTTATATTATCAAACTCTAAACTGTATCCCAAGACCAATGCGGGACCATCCTCTCTTCATTCCCTAGAGGCATTGGTTCCCTACTGCATAAGTCAGACTCTACCATCAGGTACGTGACAGCAACGGACAGCCAGTCAGAGTCTGCGCAGTGGTCCTCTCAGATGGATGACCTAAGCCTGCATCTAACAGGGCTCACCCAAGCAGTGAAAGACTTACAAAGTGGGTACACGCAGTTGGAAAACAGGGTTCTGGGGCTTTCTCTGCCAGCTCCTTCACGTTCCAGCCTGCCCACGGAGCCTGAGGTGCCCTTGCCCGAACGGTTTACAGGGGACCGTAGGAAGTTTCGGGCATTCCATAATGCTTGTGAGCCCTACTTTGACCTGAAACCCCGCACCTTTTCCCTGGAAACCACCAAGATAGGAATGGTCATCTCCTTACTACGTGATGGCCCCCAGGACTGGGCCCACTGGCTATTGGAACAAAAGGCGCCAGAAACCACCAACCTAACCTTCTTCTTTCAGTCTATAGCCCAGCTCTATGAGGACCCCCACCAGGTTGCTACTGCGGAGGCCGCCCTACACACTCCAGCAAGGCCACCATATGGCGGAGGACTATGTGTCTGAGTTCCGGCACTGGAGTGCTGATATGGCCTGAAATGAGGTGGTGCTCTGCCATCAGTTCAGACTGGGCCTCTCAGATCCGTTGAAGGATGAGTTGGCTCGTGTGGGTGTTCCCCGGTCCCTGGATGTCTTGATTAACCTGACCATACAAGTTGACCGCCGCCTGCGGGAACGCAGAGCGGAAAGGTCCGCAGGACTTGCCCGACCTGCCGGGAGGCCACTCAGAGTACCCAGCTGCCCAGGACCTATCTTCTGAGACCCATCGGGGCCTGTACTTTCACGACCCTCGCTCTCCCCAGAGGAGAGACAGAGGTGTCTGACCTCCAACTTCTGTCTCTATTGCGGAGGTCCGGGACACCTTGTCAAGTCTTGTTTGGCCAAACAGCATAAGGGACTCCGCCCCGTCCAGGGAGAAGATTTGTCTGTGCCAAATATGACCACCCACCTTGTTCTGAGCGTCTCACTACGGCTTCCAAGTGGGAGCATTCAGGTCAGAGCCATCATCGATTCTGGAGCATGCAGCTGCTTCCTGGAATCAACATTTGCAGCTCAGCACTGTATCCCGCTTAGACCTAAGACACACCATATGGTCATCTGCCTGGCGGATGGATCGACCATTAAATTGGGTGCCGTCACCCATGAGACAGTTCCTCTGTTTGCCAAGACAACCAACAGTCACACAGAGTATCTACTGTTGGACGTTATTGCTTCTCCACTTTTCCCTATCACCTTAGGACTGCCATGGCTCCGGACTCATTGCCCCACCATTAACTGGTCCACTGGGGAAGTTCTGTTTTCCTCCTTCTACTGTTAGCACTATTGTCAGCAGTTAGGGTCGGAAGTCTCTACTACTATGCTATGCTTAGACGTGGACCCGGATCCAGAAATCCGCTTAGCTGTCCCCTCCATCTACCATGAATTCCTTGATGTGTTTAGTAAGAAAGGGGCAGACGAACTTCCACCGCACAGGCCCTATGACTGCCCGATAGAGCTGTTGCCCGGTACTGAAATACCATTTGGCAGGATTTATCCCCTCTCGGAAGTAGAGCTGAAAGCCCTCAGGGCTTATTTAGACAAGAACCTTGAAAAGGGATTCATTCGGCCCTCTACTTCTCTGGCAGGGATTTTCTTTGTAGAAAAGTTAGACCATTCCCTATGACCTTGCATTGACTACAGAGACCTCAACAAGGTCACAGTTAAAAATCGCTACCCTCTACCCCTGGTCCCAGAATTGTTCCAAAGGCTCGGATCAGCTACAGTATTCAACAAGTTGGATCTTCGCGGGGCTTACAATCTCCTTCGCATCCGGGAGGGTGACGAACATGGTTCGGCCATTTTGAATACCTTGTAATGCCCTTTGGGCCACCTTTCAACACCTGGTGAACGACATTTTCTGGGATTATCTGAGCCAATTTATCATCATCTACTTGGATGATATCCTTATTTTTTCTGCCACATTGGATGAGCACCGCAGGCACGTCAAGTGTGTGTTACAGCGCCTCTGACAACATGGACTTTATGCTAAGGCTGAAAAGTGTGCATTCAAGTGCTCCAGCATTCCGTTCCTGGGCCTTATTATTTCAGTTACCGGAATCACTATGGACCCACAAAAAGTGTCTGCCATCTTGGACTGGCCAGCTCCTGTAGACAGAAAAGGGGTCCAACGATTTATAGGCTTCGCCATCTTCTACAGGAAGTTCATCAAGGGGTTCTCCTCGGTGATTGCACTAATTACCCAGCTCACCAAGCAGAACACCTGCTTCCACTGGACCTCTGAAGCCCAGGAAGCCTTCCTAAGACTTAAGCAGCTGTTCACATCTGCACCTGCCTTAAAGCACCCGGATTCTGCATTACCCTACATCCTGGAGGTGGATGCCTCAGAGACTGGAGTGGGAGCAGTCCTCTCCCAGAGGCAAGGCCCAAAGGCTTCTCTCCACCCTTTCTCCTTCTTTTCCCACAAGCTCTTTGCCCCTGAGAAAAATGATGATATGGGTGACCTGGAACTCCTAGCCATCAAGTCCGCCTTGGAGGAGTGGTAGTATCTACTGGTGGGAGCTACACACCCTGTTATGGTCTTCACCGACCATAAAAATCTAGAATACCTACGGAAAAAGGCTTAGACCCCATCAGGCACATTGGGCTTTGTTCTTCTCCCGCTTTCAACTACACATCACCTACAGGCCTGGGTCGAAGAACACAAAGCTTGACGCTGTATCTAGGATGTTCAGCGAACCAGGAGAGTCCACACCACCAGACACCATCCTTTCACCACAGCACTTCCTGTTGACCCAAGCGGACTGGGTAGACGGGCACAGGAACATTATAAGAGGGCCTTACAACCTGGTGACCGAGTCTGGTTAGCAACCAAGAACCTGAGGCTGTCTTGCCCATTGAAGAAACTGGGTCCCAGATTCATCAGTCCTTTCCCCGTGAAGAGGAAGATTAACAGGGTAATGTATGAGTTGAATCTGCCACTATCCCTTCGGATCCACCCCATGTTCTATGTCACCCTGCTGAAACCCATGACCTAGGATCCTTTCCGGATCGGAGGACGACTCCACCTGATCCTTGTGGATGGTGAAGAGCAGTTCGAGGTGGAAGCCATCCTCAATTGCAGGAAGAAGCAGGGCATCACCCAGTTCCTGATCAAGTGGAAGGGGTATGGACTGGAAGAAGCTCATGGGAGCCCGAAGACCATATCCATACTAAAGAGCTTGTTAAACGATTCTGGAGGAGACACCCAGACTTAAGGGTCCGGTTGGGCATCCGGAGGCTGCTCCTTGGGGGGGCAATGTTAGGAAAAGATCCATGCCTTCAGCTGTTTTGGGTGCTTGTGCACGCGCCTATGCACGTCTGCGCATACCCGTGCACGAGCACGCACCGGAAACGGCGCCAAAAGGCTCTATTTAGTTCCTCCATGCCCAGCAGCCAGTGTTGTCCATTCTACAGTATTACCAGTGCCTTTCAGTGACCTGTTCCAAGTTTCCTGTTTACCTGTGACCCGGCTTGAACCATTATCCACTTGAACTCTGCCTGCACCGACCCCCGGCTTGCCTACGACCACTCTTCTGTCTGACCCCTGTGTACCTCCACCTGCCTGCCTGTTAACGACCCTGCCTGCACCTAACCATCCGATTGCCTGCTCCTCCTGTACTGCTTTGCCCGCATGTTACTGACCCAGCCTGCGTCACTACTCTTCACTCTTGCACAGATTTCTGGAAGACATTATACCATCATCTGTGTCTATTCCAGCCCTCATGCTCCCCTGTGCTCCAGCGCTCCCTGTCTGCTGTACCAGGGGTTCTGGAACCAGGGCCGTAAGAGAGGTTGCCTACTGCATAAATCGGACTCTGCCATCACGTGACAGAGGGTTCGTCCAGGCCAAGGTTCTCTCAGAAGGCAAAGAAATCATGAAGCCTACTTTGCTTCTGTCCATAGGGAATGCTTGGGGCAGCATCTCAAAGTATATTCCAACCTGGTTGAGAAACCCTCTGCATCAAACTGGATCCCCCAAATTGCCGGGGAAGAGGAGTGGAACCAGACATACCCATTATAGAGGTAATATTTGAGGCGGGTGCCTGCACAGAGGCCTGAGTATCAGCAGGAGTGGCCTGCAACACAGGTTGTGCCGGAACGGCCACAGTAGGAGGAACCAGGTGAGCAGTGTGATTCAGGAGTGTCTGTAACGCTATGGCAAACTGATCCATGCGGTGATCTTGCTCATCCAATCTGGAAAAAATATTACCAGCAAATGGATTGATTGCATTTTCTGAATTTATGGCCTTCGCCTACTGTCTGGAATCATGAATCAGACTGAGACAGAACTGCAGTAAAATCACACATTTAATAAACAGATAAAATGTTATAAACAGAGTAAACACGGTCAAAACATAGCCAGGGTTCTGTAACCAGAGTGGATTATAGTCAGAGCAAGTTAGTGAAACAGGAGTCCAGAGATCAGCGAGGTAAAACAAATGGAATGCAGGGTCAGGAGCCAGAAGGAGAGTCAGCCAAGCAGGGTCTTGAATCCAGGAACCAGAAGGGAACTTCAAACAGGCAGTCTTTCACAAGAACACACAGCAGAGATTTCTCCAGAGATGTTGACCAAGGTGAAGGCATCTGCGATCTGATATAGGCAGTTTATATAGCAGCAGAGCTGGCTTAACGAGGCAGAATATGGTCATCAGGTGAGACAGAGTGGAAGCTGAGACTGGCAATTAACCCTCAGCTGAGCAGCTTGCTCTGTGAAGGGAGAGATGAGCCCAGCCCTGACAGTAGCAGGCAGAGGTGTGGTCAGTTCATGTGGCAGGCAAAGGCATGATGGCACTAAGTCAGCAGCAGGCTGAGGGCCTCAGTCAGGTAAGACCAGGGCACAGGGGTATATTCATCTCCCACCTAAATCTCTTTGATGCCTTCGGATTCCAGACCCTAATCCAGAAATTACAAAGCCTGGAGAAAACTAAAAAAATAGTTTTCTCCATTCAGAAAAACAATTCTGGAGCCCCTCACATATGTGAGACCCTTGTGTGCTACAGTAGCAGGGCAACAGATCAGTCTAAATAGTAGGCAGAAGCATAGTCGACAAACTAGCCAAGGTTAGTTCACTTGCAGAGCAATCCAAGTGATAGGCAGAAGCATAGTTGATAAAACAGACCAGGGTCAGTTCACATGGAAGCTGTCCAAACGGTGGGCAGAGGTATAGTCGAAAAACAGGCCAGGGTCAGTTCACGTGGAAGTCAGTGGCATGGCTATTTGAGGAAGCATGGAACATGGTCAGCACAGATGATCAAGATTGGGAAATGGTTAAAAATATGGGATAATATTTTAAGGATGTGTGATAAAGTCGGAAGCATCCTCAAATGCGTAGGCCTGGTTGGGAGAGATACTGGGGACAATGGTAGCTGGTACCTCTGCAAAACCCTCTTTTGCTGCATGCGCGTCATCTTTTTTGGCGTCTGGAGCCTGTTTCAGAGGGTGGAATGTTGTCTGGGAAATGGCGCTCGTAAAGTCGGCTAACAGCATCAGAGTGAAGGTTTTCGGGGGGGGGGGGGGGGTTGTTGATAGATAAGGATCATGACAACCTCTTCTATGAATTTTAGGAAGAGGGTTGGGCTTTCTGTGGATTTGGTGTCATTATGGATGGTGTACATCATGTACACATTCTTGCTATCCTTCTACCTCAAGGCCAGCACTTTGTTGCTTCTTAAAGTTGCTTTTTTCCCCCTTCTCAGTTTTGTGTTCACTATAGATTGTGGGAAGCCCTTCCTGTTCTTTTTGCAGGTTCCGCAGGCCAGGGTTTTTGCAAGGTGTAGGTATTTGAAAAGGGTCAGGCTGATGTAATAGTTATCCAGGTATATGTGATAACCTTTGTTCAGCAGTGGGTATGCCAGGTCCCTATACAATTTTTCTGGTGGTGCCCATGTAGGCCGAGCACTCAGGGGGCTGGAGCTGGGAATCTCTCCCTTCATATATGCGGAAAGCATACAGATATCCTGTGGCTCTTTCACAAAGCTTGTAAAATTTGACCCCGTATTTGGCCCCTTTGCTAGGAATAAATTGTTTTATATGGGTGACTGATGACAGTCACGGATGGGTCACTGATGACAGTCACTGATGGGTCACTAATGATGGTCACTGATGGGTGATCGGTGACAGTCATAGATGGGTGACAGGTGCACCGCTGATGGTCACTGATGGCAGTCTCTGATGGGTGACAGGTGCACTTTATGGGCAATGATGGGTGACAGGTGCACTTTATGGGCATTGATGTGGTGACTGATGTGGTGACTGTTGAGTGGAGGGGTGGGGGGTAGAAGCAATGTGACAGGCTCTCTTTATTATGTGCTTTAGTACAGTACAATACACACACAGAAGGTTACCTCACTGTGCCTGGCTCTTCTCTCCTCACACTGGAAATGCTAATTACCGGTCTGTGTTTACATTGTTGATCTGCTGTGAATGGATCACGGCCGATCATGTGGTTTACCATTGTTGATGATGAGCTGTGTTCATGGGAACATGCAGCCACCAACATCCCCCCGCAGTGCACTCCCGATCACGCGCCTGTGGCATTCAAATGGGGGAAGTACCATCTGTGATTGGGTGTGACTAGATCACGGCTGTTCATGTGGTAAATAGCCATGCCCATTGGCTGTTTACCCCTGTTGGTGATGACAGTGCCGGGATGCATGCACCCGATCGTTTGCATGCCCTGTTTGAATGTGCCAAAGTCATATGGCGTCCACCCAGAACGAGAGCAGCACCGCTCCTCCGTCATTTGACGGTGGCTGGGCAGCAAGTGGTTAAAGGCGCAGGAGCACAGGGAACACCCAGCACATAGCAATATGGCAGCAAAGGTGTCAGTGCATTGCCTGACCAATATGTCAACAATATAAACAAATGGCCACTGCCCCCACCGATAATTGGCCTTTGCAGCAAGGAGCATTGGAAGGACAACATATTTCAAATACATTTCTAAGCTCAACTTACCGACCAGCCTGTGTCTAACAGTATGCGTTAAAAACAGGGGTTCTCTATCTAAAAACAGCCCCTCTATATATCCATCAGAATGCATGTGCTTCCATTGTAGAGACTCTTAAAAGTCAGAGTTAGGCCTGATTCACACCTACGCATTTTTAGTGATTTTTGCATTTTGCACTACAGACCGTGTTCCATGGGAACCCATTTTAAATGGACTGTAGTGCAAATCAGCAAAATGCAAAAAAGCACTAAAAATGCATAGGTGTGAAACAGGCCTTAGGAACTACAGATAACAGGGTGCCTTGATGGGGCCTGTAGATTACGCATGTATTTGAGAATGTGTGCAGACTAAACCCGTTTTGAAAGCATACTGTTAGACAGGTCAATTCGGTTGGTTACAGGCTGGTCAGTAAGTTGAGCTTCAAAATTTCTTAGGTTTTATTTAACATACATTGCCCTTCCAGTGCTCCTTGCTGCAAAGGCCAATTATAGATGGGGACAGTGACCATTTGTTTGTCATGCATATAAAACCAAACACTCTCCATTTGTTTAAAAAGGTACTTTTATTAAAACTCTCCCTGATGATCTCATATATTTGTATGTTATTTGTTGTTTGTACCCATTGTAACTTGGGGGATTGTTAGCACTAATGGTAGATGCATTTTTCAGTGATTCACGGTAGTCAGGAACTATGTTTTAAGGGCCAGGTAGCCCATTTTTATTAAAAGGCAAATAAAAAGTCTGTAACATAAAGGTTTCCCATGCAAGGGTTCTTCTCCACTAAATTCACATAAACAGAAAATGCTAGCCCACCTGGCTCTTAAGCTTTCACTCAGCTTCATTTGCAGTTCCTCTGCTTTCTTTGCTGTTCATCCCAACCATCGGTGCTTCTGTGCTGGCCGCTTTACTCTTGCACCCACAGCTCCACTTTAGCCTTAATCCTCAGGCCGTTTACTGCCACACACTTGCTCTGGCTGCCACCTGCAGCTTCTGACTCCTGGAGACCTCCTGTCTCCTTTGGGTGGAGCAGTCTCCAACTGGGAGCCAAGAGGTATTCCCATACCTTTGTTATAAGGACTGTACTCACCTGAGCACACATCCTGCTGGGCAAAACTGGTTCCGAGATGAGAATCTGTATGCGCAAGCGGGAATGCGCGTGCACACAATTGTGACAGTTCCTGATGCTAAACTGGTTATTTAAACAAGGCTTAGACCAGGATTCAGTGCTGTCTGGTCTACAGCGTTTCCTGTGAGCCCTGCTACCTGTTATCTTGAAGATCCCTGGTCCAGTTACTACTCGGCTTGCTACTGACTATCCTGCTATCTGTGTTCACCCGACCCTGGCTTGTCTTTCATTACTCTCCTGCCTGCTCCTTGGTACCTCACTGCCCACCTGCTGCCAGAACATGGCCTGTATCCTGACTACTCTTCTGCCTGCTCCCTGGTACCTCACCTGCCCGCCTGCTGCCAAACCCGGCTTGCATACTGCCACTCTGCTGCCTCCGCACAAGTTCCTGATCTGCCTTGCTGTGCATTACCTGGCCTGCCTGCATCCTGCTTGTGGTCCCCATCTCAAGTGCTCCATATCACTGTCTGCTGCATCAGCCTTCCTGTCGGTGACTTCTCTCAGTTCCAGTGGGAAGTGTTCCCAGCACCTGCACCACCGATCCTGCCAACCACTGGTGCCACTCCATACTCCCGAGTCCGTCAGCTCTATTGGGGGTTCTCGAGTTGGAGGTGTAAGAGAGGCTTTTCTCTTCATATCAGACTCCACCACCAGGTATGTGATACCCAGTCTGTTCCACCAGAGCAAATTCAGTGCTGCCCTGTATAATCTCTGGCTCCAACGCATGGAGAGCTCCTGAGACTTCCATGGACAACCCTGCAGCTCTGTTTCTGGTTGCCAAGGAAAACACCCCCCTTCCTCATTATTAGTGAACACATCACCAACATAAGTACATGTATCATCAGCAATACCTTTATCATCAGCATTCATACATAGCAGTGTTATAAGCTTTAGCAGGCTGTTTTTGGTCAGAACCCACTGCACCCTATGCACCACTCAACACACCACCCGGCCTCTCCAAAGGGATTATTTTGCCCACTAGGGCAGCTCCAAGGTTGTCCTGGGAAACCATGTGCCTCACCACTGCGGGTTCCTGGGAGGTTTCCCTGGGCATCTCTGCAGCACCTGTCACTAGGGAACCTGGCACACAAACTGTATTGATCACCCCTAGGTTACCATTCCCAGCATTCTGCTGGATTACACCAGGCACATACAGAATCCTCAAGTCTTTTTGAGTCCTTAACCTTGCTGCAGGTTGAGCTTCCAACTGTGTCTCCCACTACTCTGGGTAGCACTCTGCAGCAAGTCCATTTTTACACCTTCTGCAGATCTCCCAGTTGGACACACTTCACTGGGATCAGTCCCACAAACTGCAACAGTCTTGCCAGTTCCTGTAGCTGCTGTCATAGCCTTCAATTGAGTGTGATGTCTCCCATGTGTGGTGTCTCCACAGGCTGACTTCCCCATGTGGTCATGGGGCAACACTGCAGCCTTTCCAGACCCACTGATGCCCCCTGCAGGTAACAAAGGTCCCTATTGCTAGGGGTAACAGCAGACTTGCACTCCAAAGATGGTTGGCTATACCTAATGCAGGATGAAGACTGTTACGCCCTGCTTTCTGGGCGGACTACTTTCCCTAAGCGGCCATGACATGAAACTTTGCGTTTCTCTGACCTTACAAAACTTTGGCCTCCCAGTGACACCTCTCCCATCCTGGAGCATTTCTGGTGGATCCTGATATGCTGGATCGCTCCTCTAAGAAGGATTTCCTCTTTAAACTCGCGGTAGTCATCCTGGTCCCAATCCATCACATGATAAATCGACCAGAACTCCGTTGGTAACAAGGGTTGCAGCAATTTTTGCCACCAGTCCCTAGGCCATCTTCTCTTTGTAGCAACTTTTTCAAATTTTATCAGGAAGTCCCCAACTTCCTCTTTATGTATCATGGGTTGCATATAGTCAGAGACCAGGATCTCAGCCCCTCGCACTGCACCCCTCTCTTCATTTTGGTTCCGATTGAACCATTCATTCACTGTCTCATACACCACTGGCCCCTTTGGACTTGCCCTCCCAGGTGGAGACATTTTCTCAGGCCACAATAAAGTTTCTGGCCTGGCTGGGACCTGTGGTGAAATACCCTCCAGCCATAGTATCCTTTCCCTTGCTTTAGCAAGGATTGCTTCCTTTTTCTGCTTTGATTGTTGCATCTTTGCAGTCTTGCACACAGCAACTTGTAACACAGTTTACAGCAGAAAAAAAAAATGTTTTACTCTCCATTCACAGGTACACCACCTGCAGCTCTCAATGCCTTTTGCCTGGCTGCACTTCCACACACAGCCAACAGTTCCTGACATGAACTCACTGTGGAGCAAGGACCCAGATTCTACCGTCTGGTGCCCGCATCCAACAACTACTTGTAACATGGGGCATTGTTAGCTCTAGTGGTAGATGCATTTTTCAGTGATTCACGGTAGTCAGGAGCTATATTTTAAGGGCCTGGTAGCCCATTTTTATTAAAAGGCAAATAAAAAGTCTGTAACATAAAAGTTTCCCATGCAGGGGTTCTTCTCCAGTAAATTCACATAAACAGAAAATGCTAGCCCACCTGGCTCTTAAGCTCTCTGCTTTATTTTCAGTTCCTCTGTTCTTTATGCTGGTCATCTCGACCATAGGTGCTTCTGTGCTGGCCGCTTTACTCTTGCACCCACAGCTCCTCCCTGGCCTTAGTCCTCAGGCCGTTTACTGCTTCTTGCAGTCACACATGTGCTCTGGCTGCCACCTGCAGCTTCTGACTCCTGGAGACCACCTGTCTCCCTTGGGTGGAGCAATCTCTAACTGGGAGCCATGAGGTATTCCCATACCTTCGTTATAAGGACTGTACTCACCTGAGCACACACCCTGCTGGTCCTCCACAAAACCTAGACACAGGGTTGGAAAACCCATCCCACCCAAGACACTATGTAATCTCCAAACTACAGAGCCCCATACAGGAATACCAAAACCCGGAGAAAGCTGCTAAAGCAGTGTTCTCCAGTCCACATCTATTCTCTGCAGTCTTGCACTGAGCTAATGTGCACACCCTGTGTCCCACAAATGGCCAATTTTACTGTGACAGCATCTCCTACTGTCACACAATAATAAGGCCCAGAAATAATAGTGTTCATTTTGCTTTTATCCCACATAAAACACACTGACACTAACTGACAGCAATGCTAAATTAAAAAAAATGCTTTTTTTCTTAAAGGATAAGGTCATTTTGCATAACATGTTACATGTTATACCCATATTCAGGGTGTAACGTGTTATGAAAGGACAGGCCCCCGCTCCCCCCACTACCCCATTTTGAAGCTACAGGAGGATATTCTCCTCTCACTAGCTGAGAAAAGATATACCTGTGCTCAGATCCCAATAGCTTGTACATGTAATTGAGCTACCAGGTGCTAAAGGAGTGTGACCACATGTTAACACTACAAATACCAAATGGACCCTCTGCACACTGCTACGCCCTTCCCAGCAAACTATGCAATGTAAAACAGGGTTATTTAGTTCACATATATTGCAATACATGTTTAAGCTGATCAACTTCGTCAAAGTAATCCCCATTCTGGCCAGTACTATACTGCCTTGCCATTGCAAATGCTATGGTGGACACCATGCCAACCTGGGGCATAAAGATGGGGGAAAGCGACTAGGTTCAGATCTGGTCACTGACCTGTATATAACAGAGAAAATATAAACCTGTGCTCAGATCCCAATAGCTTGTACATGTAATTGAACTACCAGGTGCTAAAGGGGTGTGACCACATGTTAACACTACAAATACCAAATGGGCCCTTTTCACACTGCTACACCCTTCCCAGCAAACTATGAAATGTAAAACATGGCTATTTAGTTCACATATATTGCAATACATGTTTAAGCTGACCAACTCAGTCAAAATGATCCCTCTTCTGGCCAGTCCTACACTGCCTTGTCACTGCAAATGCTATGGTGGACACCATGCCAACCTGAGGCATAAAGACACAAGACCGTCACTCATTCACAGTGTTCTGTAGATGGAAAACTACAAGTCCCCACAGCCCTAGAGGTTATAGGTTTGTAGTTCTCAAGGAACTACCACAGCAGTGTGAGCGCTGTGATAGTTAATTGATTCTTCCTGTTATCATTAATCACCTTGCTCGTATGAGGTATGAGCAAGCAGATACACTGACAGGTCTGCAGGAGACCTGCATGGCATCAGTGATCTGCTGATCACTGGTGCAATGCTTTGCAGGCTCCTGCAGCAAAAAATAATAAATGCACATATTTTTATCTGCAAAAAAATGTGCATTTATTATTTTTTGTCAAAATGTAAACTTATTCTTTAACCCTACCTCAAACACCTTGACACGCACAATTCTTGATCTAGCTATTTATCTTTTTTTTGTCACACAATTGTTTTTGTTGACAATCTTTCTCCCCAGTAAGGAGAAAAGGATACAATGTATTTTTTGTTCATTCAAGAGGAGAAAGTTAGTACAAGACCCGGAGCTGTTGGTGTCAGCTTGGTCTCTCTGCTGGGAGCACACTGTGTAGCACACACCTAGCAAAAACCAAATATGCTCGTATGCGGCCTAACGGAAGAAGACCATCATATATGCATGCACTCTGCAGGAAGGGGTTAATGTGCATGTCAGGACAAAATAAAAAAAATATTCTGTACATCTCTCCAATGCATGCATATTTCCCATGTTTTATTTTTTTTAAAAATGCTGTAAGCACAGTAAAATTCCTGTTGATTCCCCAATGTGCTCCTAAATTCCTGAT
The DNA here is from genome assembly GCA_018402905.1 of Glandirana rugosa. NCBI lineage: Eukaryota > Metazoa > Chordata > Amphibia > Anura > Ranidae > Glandirana > Glandirana rugosa. Next base: position 576,796 of record BLSH010445687.1, read on the forward strand.
TGAGCCTCTTCTGCACTAAAATTCCAAACAGCATTGTTAGCTCTACCTGCTGGACTACAGAACTCCACCTGCTCCCGCTCCTCTGTCCCCCTCTGGATGCATTTGCTGATCTCTTTCCTAGCAAAAAAATCCCTGAAGCCTGCCCACACACTGTGTTTAGGGAAATGGCTCTTGGGAGATGCAGTTCTGGGTCATGCCTACATCAGTAGGAGTTGAACTCCCAGCAGCTGTCCCAGAAAGAATTTTACAAGCCATGTCATTATGTCACAGGGACTAATATACAGGTAAGTTGTTTCCACAAAAATAATGCTTGGACTTAGTCAAGGGGAGGTGGGCAGAGGAAGGTTTGGTGGTAGATTCTGTTTTTGGACATCATTTTAAGCTAACTCTTAATGATTTGACTGTAGCTGCTTTCTCCTAAAGGGATATAAATGTGTACTCTGCCAATATCAGGGTGCCAGAAGGAAAGCTGAGATGGTGGTACCATCTCACAATATCTGTATTTTAAGAAACCACATGTAGCAATAGCAAACTTCTTCTGATACAGCTGGCAGGGACCAGTAAAACCAATTTAGAACACCTAGGTCTTGCACTGACACTGTATATTGTAAGGCTTGAAGGTGAAAGGATTTGATGCCCTTAAAGTGGTTGTATCCCCATTTTAGTGATTTTTACATACAGGTAAGCCTATAATAAGGCTTACCTGTAGGTAAAATGAATATCTCCTAAACCTGCATGGTTTAGGAGATATTCACCTTGCATGCAGCCCCTGGTATCAGCGGCACATGCATGGGAGTGACGTCTCACGGCTCTGGCCACTCACAGCTCGGGAGCTGCAAACCCAGAAGGAACCCCCAAGGGAAGATGTCAGCTCCCTCTGCAGGGATCGAGCAGCACTGTGAGAGCTGCGTTCTGAGGTAAGTATAACATAATGAGCTAGTATGCGGTGCATACTAGCTCATTATGCCTCTGCCTTACAGGTGTTTTTATTTACTGTTTTTTTTTCTGTGGGGATACAACTGCTTTAACGTTTCTAAGCAGAGAGGTGATTTTGATATAGGGTTGCTTAGAAGGGAGAAGATGTGGTTATACAGACTAAATACCCTGTCTCCAAAGGGCCTAAATACAGAATTAAATCTTCAAGCTTTCCTGAAGTGGTAGGTCTGTGTCCTCACCCTCCCCCTCTTTAGAATCTCCTCTCTTTTTCCTTTTTGTGATAGGGATTTATATTTAACTTTTGAAATGTATGCCATGGTAAAAAAAAAGCTATCTGTAGTAAGGGTTTTATTTTCTTATGTACTGTGTGCATATTGAATTCAATTATTTATACTTTCAATTTATTCACATTAATTACCTACTGCTACTGTAAGATGGATTTATTTGCATGTGGTAGGAGGAACCATTGCTTTAAAGGTCCAGTCAGAAGGGTTGCTCACCGGTCCTGATGAAGCTGAGAGAGATATGCCCATCAGCAAAGTGCGTTGATGTCACAATGTCATCTGCAACTATGCCTACCCCCAGAAGTCTGGCTAGCCAATGAGCATGTTGACCATGAGGCAGACACACACAACCGGGAAAGACGAGTGACCAGCAAGCCACCACAGTGAGATCCTCCTAGGGATGTTAAATGTTCTTTCTACCTAATGTAATGGCAGATTATTTGTCCCACTCACACTTGGCTCAACATTGAGTGGACTGACAGCAAGACCAGGGTGAGCAGTCCATCACAGCCAAAGCTCATGTGAGCAGACTTTTATGTGTTACAAATCCTCCCCGCTATTGTCAGTGCTTAACCACTAGGTTGAAGTAGATGGATGGCATTTTTCCCATGAGTGGTGAACACTGAATAGTCCTACACACACTGTTAGAGACTGCTAAAGGGTCTGCAATTCTATTGCTTGCTATGCTCTACCTCCTATTGTCTGGCCATGACAGTACAATCACTAACTACTACCTTATAGTGGATGGATGGATGAGTTCCTTGTGAGTAGTGGTCAATACATAGCCATACATACACCACTAGACACTTCTAAGTCACTGCAACCATATTGCAGTATAACCGCCCAAATTCTAAGTGACAACATTATATCTACATCTTTGGTGGAATCATATTAGTATTAAGTCTATGCATTGGCGGGTGGCTGTCCTTTATATTGTTACTGCACCTCGATTGACAATAGATCCACTGGTCTTGGTGATACCGCCCTGGCTGTGCCTACATTACTACCTTGCTGCCCGCATGCTTCCACTCCTGCATCTGCCAAGCTTATAGGAAACACTACATGCTATCTGTCCTTATAAATAGTGACATCCTATATACGAACTTTGCAAATGTTTTTCTCATACTGTTTATACATACTCTTATGGTGAATCTAAATACTTCATCATATAGTAGACGTTAGCCTGTCATAGCTGATTGTGGCTCCTCTGGGAGGTTGTTTCACACAGTGTGGTGTTGGTGAGCCAGCAGGATAGGTAGATCACTGCCCTTTGGCTAACCCTCATATCTGGTGTGGTTGCATTTGAAATTTAGTAGGTATCACGTGGGAAGACAACGCTGGGTGATGGTGATGGCTGTAGTGTTCTTTATTAATGTGTTTTTGTATTTGATACGTCAATTTTAGATTCATATATTTTTTATAACTATACAATGGTCCATGCTGCTGAGTCTCTGTAAGTAACCTCTGTGGTTGTAAAGTGGACTCTCTGGTTCACCTACTGATCTTTCGTTTTTGGACTTTTGACACTGGCCATAGGGGTGGCTGGGGGTCTTTTTTAAAAACTCTAGCAGCTGGGGTAGCAAAACTTGCCTGCTCAATGCTACAGCTAGTGGGGGTGGGGTTGGCATAATCAGAGCAAAGTTGCAGCCTGCGTAGCCCCACGAAGACCCTCTTGTCTGCTGGAGGAGCCATATGGTAGACCTCTGACACCCCTTGATATACCATCATACCTATCACTGGAGGCTTCTGAGAATGAATTGTGTATTGTGGAGGTAGAGGTGGAAAATGAGGACCTGGAATAGGGGGTGTGACCCTTTCCTTAACACCTAGCATTCTGGCTCTGTTTCCAATGAGCTGTGTAGTGAGAGGTCAAATGTCTATTCATACATGTGGTATCCAAATGGCTTATAGTATTGAAACATTTGATATACTGGAGGCAGAGACTGCTAATAACATCAGTGATGTCTGCTGCACAAATGCTGAAAAGGGACACACAGTTGAACTCTGTGGAGCATAAAGGGGGAAAACAGTGCCTTGCACCCACTTAGCTCTGTCAGCCAGTGGAATAGGGTGGCTGCTCCCTCTACCTCTCTGTGAGCTGCCCTAAGATGACATCCTGTTTCACAGGGGTTGTGTTATACCTGAAAGGTTTCACATGCACTGTCTCTTTAAGGCTGGCTCCACCCAGCAGTGATGACAAGTGTCAAGGGGTATGGAAGCCATCTTAGAAGTGTGATGCAGGATATTGTAAGGAAAGCATGCTAAGATGTATCTTGTCCTGTGATGTTGGAGTATACAGTGAGTATTGAAATAAATATCAGTTGTTCAAGACAAGAGTCTCATGTCTCTCACAACCCAGAGAATATAACAGGTTGCATCCCTCATTTAGTTTCCTCTGCTGTATTGGACACCCAGGGTATGGTCAGAGACCTCATCATCACCCTGTGCCTTATTGCTGGAGTTAAACTTGCAGTATGTTGCAGCTATGGAAACATTATTACCTATTGGTTCTCCCTGCCTAGTGTCACTTTCCTCTAGGATCTTGTTACTCTCCTTCTCAACCTCCATGCCTGTTAATCACTGTGCATCCTCTTGGAGCAAGTGGCTGATGCTGTGCTCAAATAATTCAGGTGTCTCCTCTGTGACAGTTGGCAGGGCAATGGCAGGAGAAGCTGTGGATAAGGAGGCAATATAGGGTGCTTTGGTAAGTCAGTACCTGAGTGAGAGAAGTAGAGGCTGATGCAAGGCCTAAAAAAATCAGTAGCACAATCTTTCTATTCTACCAGTCCTTTACTTTCAGAAAATGTATGGTTTGGAGAATTTTAGCAAACTTTGAAAGCTGTAAGGGAAAAGTAAAGAAAAAAAAAAAACAAAATCAAAATGAGCTGACCATCAGAGTTTAAATGTGGACTGCAGGGCCTAGCAACAAAGGGGTTATCAGTTTTCAGTTAAAATTAGTAGATTATTGCAGGAAGTTGTAAACACTGCATGGAAGGTGTTGCTGTTGTTTGCATATAACTGCTCATCTGAGGGAATACATGCAAATACTGACCCTGGATGCAGCCAATGTGCATCTAGGGTCAACATTACAAAAGTATTACTGCACTAACACTTCACTCTTCCTAGTCAAAAACCTGCAATTTACAGCAAAATATCAGTAGCAAATATAAAGCGCTGAATATAGTAATTAACTATATATAGCACAAAGCAGTAGTTGCACACTACACTAACCAACTCTCTTTCCTTAACAGCAATGTCACTAACTCCAACACATTGACAAAGGGCTGCAGGGAAAGAAGCTTTTAATAGCGTATGGGCTGCAACTCATATTATAAGCATTGTTGCTCAATGTTTTGCACCTGACCAGAAGTCAAGTGCATAGCATTGCCAATGATTGCTCTGTCAATGGATTATGGGACATTCTGCGGAGCAATTTCTGGCAAATGTCCCAATAGTTTGGAATGGATCTGAACTCCTGAACAAAAAATGTTCAATCTGAACCTAAGGCTAGCCATAAATTATACAAATTTTATGTACACTTTTCCCTTAGATTTACCAAAACTGTATAATATGAGGTCAAACCTAAACACTTTCAATTTGTATGCAATCAGGCAGGCCCTTGCATTACATAGTAATGACCTACTAACCGCAAAAAGCAATGGACACTACTCTGTACTCCTACTCCTGGACCTTTCGGCTACCTTCATACAATTCTACCTCCTCCTCTCCACTTCCTTTTTCTGTTGGGGTCCCCCAAGGTTCTGTTCTTGGACCTCTCTTATTTTCAATATACACCTCTTCCCTGGGTCGGCTGATAGCCTCCCACGGCTTTCAATATCATTTCTACGTTGACGATACCCAAATCTACCTCTCCATCCCCCAACTCACTCCATCAGTCTCCTCACGTAGCACTAACTTATTAACAGACATATCTGCCTGGATGTCACACCACTTTCTCAAACTCAACTTGTCCAAAACTGAACTCAGAATATTTCCTCCCCCACGTGCCTTTTCCCTGACTTCTCTGTCAAGAGCAATGGCACAACCATCCACCCATCCCCACATGTCAGGGTGCTTGGTGTTATCCTGGATTTTGATCTCTCCTTTTGGCCCCACATCCAATCACTTTCTAAGGCTTGCTGCCTCAATCTCTGCAACGTCTCTAAAATACGTCCTTTCCTAACCAATGAAACCACAAAGCTCCTGATTCACTCCCTGGTCATCTCTCGCCTCGACTACTGCAACTTCCTCCTCACTGGCCTACCTTTAAATAGACTATCCCCCCTCCAGTCCATCATGAATGCCGCTGCCAGACTCGTCCACCTTACAAACCGTTCAACGTCTGCCACCCCTCTCTGCCAATCCCTCCATTGGCTGCCACTCGCCCAACTAATTAAATTCAAAATACTAACAATCAGATACAAAGCCATCCACAACTCTGCTCCCAGCTACATCACCAGCCTAGTCTCAAAAT
>BLSH010445687.1:591872-605025 GCA_018402905.1 Glandirana rugosa
GTAGGTACGGTGATGTCGTGGGTAGTCACGGTGATGTCGCGGGTAGTCACGGTGGTGTCTCGGAGTGTTATTACATTATCCATCGGTTTAATCTAAACTTTACATACGGGGATCTTGCGGACTACCACGTGGGACGTACAACCCGGAGACATACACCGGTCCGACACATTTTCACAGTGAGCACCATAGGGGTATGAGCCCTGCTCATCGTTTTATATAAAATCCCACAGTAAAAACGACCCATGTACGACACACAATCTTTATAACATATTTACCTGTTGGAACACAATTTTTTTTTTTACGTAAAAGTAAAAGAAAGGTGTAAAAGGTTTTTGAACACCTTTTTTACTTGGCAAGTTTTCAAACACCCCAACGTATATTCTATGAGGCATAATGAGTCTTTTGAACGGTTCATTTTTTCCACAAGTTTTTGGAAAATGTGGAAAGAAAATGAAAATGCATTTTTTTTTTTAACACAAGGTTGTCCATTTATACAATATTTCTAACACACAGCATGTACCCAGCAAAAATGACACCCTAAAATATATTTTGCTACTCGTCCCGAGTATGGGGATACCACGAGTGACACTTTTACACAGCCTGGCCACATACAGAGGCCCAACATGCAGGGTGCACCATCAGGCGTTCTAGGGGCATACATTTCAAATCTAATTTGGCTACCTATTACATTATTGTGAGGCTCTGTGGTGGCACTGATGGGCGCTGTAGTGGCACTGATGGGTGCTGTAGTGGCATGGATGTGTCTTTGATGAGAACTGATCTGGTATGGATGAACATGAATGAGGCATAAATGAGCACGAATGGGGGAATAAGCCATAGATGGGTATGACTGCGCACAGATGGATGGGTGAGCACGAATGCATTGGTGAGCACGCATGCATGGGTGAGTACGGATGGATGGATGGATGGGGGAGCACGGATGGATGGCGGAGCATAGATGCATAGGTGAACACGGATGAGGCTGGATGGGTGAGCACAGCTTGATTGGTGAGCATGGATGAGGCTGCATGGGTGAGCATGACTGAATTGGTGAGCATAGATGGATGGCGGAGCACGGATGCATGGGTGAGCATGAATGCATGGGTGAGCACAGATGGATGGCTGAGCACGGATGCATGGATGAACATGAATGCATGGGTGAGCACGAATGCTAGGGTGAGCACGGATGGATGGCGGAGCACGGATGCATGGGTCAACACGGATGAGGCTGGATGGGTGAGCACGGATGAGGCTGCATGGGTGAGCATGATTGGATTGGTGAGCACGGATTCATGGGTGAGCCATGACTGGATGGGTGAGCATGGATGCATGGATGCATGGGTGATGGATGCATGGGTGACGGATGAGTGAGCACGGATGGGTGAGCATGGGTGACAGATGAGTGAGCACGGATGGGTGAGCACGGATGCGTGGGTGACAGATGAGTGAGCACGGGTGCATGGGTGATGGGTGAGTACGGATGGGTGAGCATGGATGCATGGGTGAGCACTGATGCATAGGTGACAGATGGGTGAGCATGGAGGCATGGGTAACGGATGGGTGAGCACGGATGCATGGGTGAGCACAGATGCATGGGTGAGCACGAACGCATGGGTGAGCACGGATGGGCAAGCACGGATGCATGGGTGACGGATGAGTGAGCATGGACGGGTGAGCACGGATGCATGGGTGCCGGATGGGTGAGCACGGATGCATGGGTGACGGGTGGGTGAGCATGGATGCATGGGTGACGGATGGGTGAGCACGGATGGGTGAGCACGGATGCATGGATGACGGATAGGTGAGCACGGACGCATGGGTGACGGATGGGTGAGCACGGATGCATGGGTGATAGATGAGTGAGCACGGATGCATGGGTGATGGATGGGTGAGCACAGGCGCATGGGTGATGGATGGGTGAGCACGGATGCATGGGTGAGCACGGACACATGGGTGACGGATGGGTGAGCATGGATGCATGGGTGACAGATGGGTGAGCATGGATGGGTGAGCACGGACGCATGGGTGAAGTATGGGTGAGCACGGATGTATGGGTGAGCATGGATGCATGGATGCATGGGTAACGGATGGGTGATGGGTGGGCACGGATGGGTGGGCATGGATTCATGGGTGACGGATGGGTGAGCATGGGTGATGGGTGGGCATGGATTTATGGGTGACTGATGGGTGGACACAGATGGGTGGGCATGGATGAGGGCGTGGGCATGGGTGAAGCTGGATAGGGGTCCCTGCCTGGCACACAGCGGTGCTGTGGGCACTGCAGATCCTGCCCACAGCACCGCTGCATCTCCTCTCTCCCCCCTCTCCTGTCACACTGCACCGATCGGTGCGGAGAGGGGAGAAACAAGCCGGCACTTCCGCCGGCTTGTTTACATGTGATGCTCCGTCATTTGACGGAGCGATCACGTGGTAAACGGCCGCTCCAAGCGGCCATTTACCATGATTCGTGATGCGCCGGGTCTCATAGACCCGGCGGTCACGAATGCTCCCAGGTGTGCACCCCAGGGGGCGCGCGAGCGCGATTCTGGGAGGACGTGTTATAACGTCCTCCCAGAACAATGAGTGCCACTTGCGGCCGTGTAACTACGTTACACGGTCGGCAAGTGGTTAAGGTAGATAGCAAGGTAAAAAAAAAAACATATTTCTGTTATTTTCAATATAATAAGGGCAGATTATTTAGTTCATCAGTTTTGTCACCTATGTCAAATTGTAGAGATTTCCCCTTAATTTCATTTGACGGAGCGATCACGTGGTAAACGGCCGCTCCAAGTGGCCATTTACCGTGATCCGTGATGCGCCGGGTCCCAAAGACCCAGCGGTCACGGATGCTCCCAGGTGCGCGCCCCAGGGGGCACGCGGGAGCGCGATTCTGGGAGGATGTTTTTATACGCTCTCCCAGAACAATGAGTGCCACTTGCGGCCATGTAACTACGTTACACGGTCGGCAAGTGGTTAATAATCAATACAAACAGTCCCTAATTTGGAACAAAGCCCCTCTGTCCTCCTCATTTGTCCCTCATTTTGGTCTGATCTATATAGTTGTATATTTATTTATTTAAGGTACTTATATAGCGCTGTCAGTTTGCAGCGCTTTACATATACATTGTACATTCACATCAGTCCCTACCCTCAAGGAGCTAACAATCTAAGGTCCCTGACTCACATTTATACATATACTAATACACATAGTATGGTGAATTTAGACAGGATCTAATAAACCTACCAGCAAGTCTTTGGAGTGTGGGAGGAAACCGGAGTACCCGGAGGAAACCCACGCATGCACAGGGAGAACATGCAAACTCCAGGCAGGTAGTGTCATGGTCGGGATTCAAACCAGCGAACCCTTTTAAATTGTTGCATTTTGTAAATTTCAAAAACACTTGTGGGTTTAACTAATCCCTTATTTTTTCTATACTTCTCTTTTAAAGGGATGTGGCAGGGGTTTGTCCTATGCCTACATAGATACTTTTGCTAATAGGTGTCCCTCGTTCCCATCTCAAAAAGTCGGGATTGAAGATGTGCAAAAAATTGTTTAAAACAAACAATATTCTTTCCTATCTATTTACTAATGCTAACAGCAGGAGGTTTACATATAGTCAATGTTGATTGAGAGAGTTTAGTTCTGCTTTAAATGACAACATTTCTGAATAGATCAATGGCTAACTTCTAAGGCCTCATACACATGGACGTTTCTTAAAAAATAAACAAAACATTGGGCCCGACGTCAAGGAAAAAAAATCTGCGTTTTTCTCCGTTATGCATCAGCGTTAATGAGCGTCTGTGTCAATAGGCGATTTTTTAAAAAAAATCATCCCTCTATTTTTCAGCCTAAAAACGTTGGCGTCAAAAAAACGCCGGTTAACGCCGGTACGGCGTTAGTTGGCGTTAGTGAGCGTTTTGCGGCGTCAGCGTCAAACGCTAAAACGTTATAGCCTCAGAATGCGCTGGTCAAGGGTTCTAGGTTCAGCTCACTAACGCCGACGCCCTCTACAGCTCAAAAAGTCAGCATTTTTATGGGGCAATTGCTTAACATGGAGAGCTGCAAAAAACACCAAAAAACGCCGGCGTCAAAAAACGTCTGTGTGTATGAGGCCTTAAGAAGAAAGTTTTCAAAGCACATATGGTTTCTTTGTACAAGAGGCACAAGTTTCCTCTACCATTCTAACAAAGATTCAGCACTTTCATCTTGTACGTCCCATTCTGTCTCTGGTACATTGCTTTTGGTCAAGGAGGTAGCAATCATAGTGTTAAAGTTAGTTTTGAGCTCAATTGAAGTCTATGGGGGAAATCTACTCTTGAGAATCAATTGTGGCCATTTCATTTTCAAGGCTAATAGACAAGGGATTGTCAAAAAAGGACACATAGAGCTGTGCACTGCCATGTAGGGATGTGTATTACTGCAAATAAAAAAGATGTTTCAAACCTATTGTGCACAAAAAGGAGTGCCTCAACATACTTTAATTCATTGGTGGGGAGTACCATCATCCAATACAGTGGAAACTCGGATTGCGAGTAACGCGGTTAACGAGCGATTCGCAATACGAGCAGTTTTTTTTTTTTTAATTTCTGACTCGGTTTGCGAGTGGTGTCTCGCATAACGAGCAGAATTTAGCCTTTTTGCATGTAATATCGCATGTGGACGGAGAAGTGGTGGCGCTGGTGAGCCTCGGAGGCGGCCGGAAATACTCGGTATTCCTTGAATACTTAAGCATGGGTACTCAACCTGTGGCCGTCCAGCTGTTGCGGAACTACAAGTCCCATGGGACATTGCAAGCCACTGACAGTTACAAGCTTGACTCCCAAAAGCAGAAGCATGATGGGATTTGTAGTTCCACAACAGCTGGAGGGCCACAGGTTGAGCACCTATGACCTAAAGTGTAAACACTTTCCGAGCATTTCAGAGTGATTCTGACGTCTTAGGAGCTCACCAGCGCCACCACTTTTCTGGCCACATGTGGTATTGCATACACTGGGCGCCCCTGGACATGTGGCCACATACAATACTGCATAGACAAGCAGTGACTGTGGAACGGATTAACTGAGTTTACATTGTTAACTATGGGGAAACATGGTTTGATATACGAGTGTTTTGGATTACAAGCATTCTCCTGAAACAGATTATGCTTGTAATCCAAGGTTCCACTATAAATGATATGTGGAAAATGAAGAGGAGACCTAGGCTTGTCCCATATACAAACCCTTAGCCCAAATTGAGGTAGCGTGGACAATCTCAGTACCCAAGGATAGCACACAGGTGTATATATAAGAATGACAATTTATTGAACGTGTCATTAAAAAATCAGACTATACCGCAAAACTAGTAGAGGCTACGGTCAAATTCCAGACTCCTTCTCCACATTGGAGTCCGCTGTTCGAAACCTTTGACCATGATATATGGCTGCAACTGCTGTTTTTAATAATTTTGTTAATATTGTCTGAATTTTTAATGACATATTCAATAAACATATTGTGCAGTGGAGAGACCATCCTCCTTTTTATGAAGCTTTGAGGTTGACATAAGAAAAACTCAAATCCTTTCAATTACATACACAGGAGAAACTCCTCCTACAAGCGTTAACCAATGCTCAGACAAGCGCTAATAGAAGTATTAAGACAGCTATATACTGCTGATGAGAAAAAGTATTTAGCAGATTATATTTACTAAAATAATTGCATTTCCATGTTCTGTGTACTGTGGGAGACCAAATATAGTGAATTCAGGATCCTGGGTTTAGTAACCCTTTAAGCTGTAAGTGGTGATACAGAACAGTTCGATGCTCATGGACAGCATTAGTGATACCACATTCTAGCATCACATTATTTGGATGTTCAATTGATTTTTTTTAACATTGACACTATTCATTGGCTTAAAAACAGCTGCAGGACCCCAATCTATTTTATTACAAATGGCATTTTTAAATACTTTCGTCTATGACACCAGATTTTTTTATCCAGCTGCAATAGGTCTGAATCATTATAGGAAAGTATACTATAAAAAAAACAAAAAAAACTAAAGCCTCAACTTTGTACAAATTGTTCACAGTAAGACGGGCAGGCAGCAGAACATAGATTGTGGGGATGGAGGAGTTCTATGGTGGGGAGTAGTCAGCAGCAAAGTTTAAGTGTACAATCCTACCGCCAAAGGCTCTGCCCTTCCACAAATCTTCCTTCAATGTTTTTAAATGTATAAGAGAGGCAGTGCACAGACTCAGAGGAGCAGTTTTTTTTTCCATCCCACCTCAGTGTTGAATTTCTCAGGAGATATCAAGGGGGGTCAATAAACTATTTCTCTGTTTAGTATTCCTAGGTGCACAGTAGCCACTTGCCTGCAAGGTTCTGCTATTGTGATAATTTCCCACCACTCCTTCTCTATTAATCTCACCATATCCCCAGTGCCAGTTGACAGACCTCTGCTTTGCTTCAGCAGAAGTGGAAAAAAAAACATTTCTCCAGATCACCCATTTCCCAGTGTCTTTATGTAAGGTTTCCCACACACCCCATTTATGGCTTTTTGTGGCTGTGTAAGTGTAAGCTATGCAGACGCCATTATTTTGTCCAGATGGCCAAATAACATTACTTTGCCATCCTTGCCCTCCACTAGCATGTGGACTTCCATGAGGCAGAGTAGGGTTAGGGTGCTAGTGGTGGTGAGAAGGGTTGGGGTGCTGGCAGTAAGGAAGAATATTGTGGTGCTGACAGGAGGGGGGGGGGGCGAGGTTGGGATGCTGATGGTGAAGAGGAGGAGGGTTGCTAGTGATGGGAGCAGGTTGAAGGAGGAAATTAGGGGCAGCTTCAAGGGGGATGTTTTATCGCTCTCTGATACAAGGGGAGGGATGCTGCTACCATCATCCACACATCTCCTAATTGTGACTGAATCTACCACACTGCAGGTATAGCTGCAGGGGGAAAACCTGTGGCATGGGGGGGCTAGGCACTGACATGGAGAACACGTACCAAAGAAAAAAAATAGTTTGACTGGGAGCAGCAGCAATTTTAAAAATGCTTAAAGTGAAACAACAAAAATGCTAAACTCCTTTTAAATGATATGCCTTGGGGTGCCCAGGCCATGCATTTGAAGTGGCACATCTGTACTATGAATACAACCTACATCAGTACTGACATTTACAATGATAAAAGTGTATTTAAATTGCCAGCAAAATGAGAGCATCCAGCAGCTTTTTTCAATTTTTAAATATAGTAATTGAGACTCTGTTCATCTATACTAGACCTTTCTCCTAGATGAGGATTTGGTAAAGATGTTAAAGTGGTTGTAAAGTCTCATAAATGCACTCCCATTATCCATTCTATTATGTGGCAATAGTAATTGGTGTGTGTTTACTTTTTTGCAAAATCCTCTAAGTACCTTTTTAGATAGGAGCTCTTTCTGTGCGGTCACACGGTTCAGTCTGCTCTTACTCCTGACAGGGACTCCAGTGGGAGGGGCTGTTACTCCTCTTTAACTCTGACCTTGTGAGACCTGGTTTCAGTTTCTTTTCATCTGCATCATAGAGACAGGGGAGGAGCAGGTGCCAGGGAATACTACTACTCAATGAAGGCAAGAGGAGAGCGGAGGGGCGTGGCACCGGCTTCACACACAGACTACGGAAATGAAAGGGAGAGAAGAAGGGGGGATGCAGAGATGCTGAGGAGAGAGCTGGTTGACAGAGCTGTGCAGCCTCCACAGTGTGCACCCCCTCCTGAATCATACCAGGCCACCATGGTTTTTTTTTTTTTTGTGTTTTGCTTTTTTTAGCTCTCTCTTCCTTGTAGGATTGTCCCTGACATGTTGAAAAGAAGCACAGACAAGAACAGGTAAACATTACTGCAAATTAAGTTGCTCCAGAGCTTGGTAAATAAGGGAGAGCTCTGCTGACATCCATCATCATCAACCTGATTTTTTTTTTTTTTTTTTTTTATTGTATGCAATTGGGTGCTCTTTGTAAAGTGAAGCTTTACCTCATTTACTAAACTCTGGAACAACTGCACTTGCAGAGTGCAACTGCATTTGCAAAAGTGCACAGTCCATTTGCCTTTAGTAAATCAACCCCAATGTGTTCCATGCAAGATATGGCTTTCAGCACAATCGCTGCCACTACAGAGGTGATGATAGCAACAAGGAGTTCTTTTGGAGTTATCTGCAGTTGGTTCTCTGATGGTAAACAGCTTTTCAATTTAGACTCCACTGTATTTCTGGTCTCTTATGACAAATACCCAGAAATATTGTACAGTCCATTCATGGTATGCAAACAGCTTTATTAGGCCACAATTTCACAGGGAGACACAAGGTAGGTTTTATCGAGAAATACAAATGGGACATCGGTGCATGATTTGACAGATAAAAAATGAAATATTGTACTTATTCCATACACACTGTGTAAGCACTGCTACTAGGTCATATGCCTGGATCTGAATCCAGGATCTCTGTTGTGTCTGACAGTAGTTCTTCTTTAAATTCTCATCAAGCCACTCCCTGAGCACCTTTAATGCCAGTTCTTTTTTTTTTTTGGAAAGTTGTATTTATTGAAGATTTTTCAATTATTCACAAAACAAAGCCTATTGCGCATACCCAGGCTTATAGTAAAAACAAAACTAAAAGGTAACAGTGAACATCAAACTTAACAACAATGCTATCCATTTTCTGAAAGTGCTCGTAGCCACCCGACGCCCGGACCCAGAAGGCGTCACCAACAAAAAGGAGATGATCAGGGGTATCATGGAAACCATGCTATTCAATTATCATATGGAAACAGAGGGGAGGCACACTTATGAGGAATAACCACTGACTAGTTGAGTAACTCTAAACAAACCTGTCATGGCCCTCACTGAGAAGCATTAGTAGAGTCTGATTCCAACCATATATGCCATACTTTATCAAATTTAGCTGGGCACCCCCTAACGGCATATGTAGCTTTATATAGAGGGACCACTGAATTCACCAACGCTTTCCAAGAGTCGAGCGTGGGGGCCAACGCCTGTTTCCAGCGCAGGAGAATAGCCTTCCCGGCATAAAACAGGAGCAGGCCCAGGAGAGTTCTGACCGCCCGGCGGTGGGCCAGGTCCCCCACCAATCCCAGCAGACAAATCTCCACCTTTGAGGGAATATGGATAGTGGTGAGCACTTCAATAAAGGCCAAAATCCTACTCCAGAAATCTCTGATTGTAGGGCATGTCCAAAACATGTGTATAAAATCAGCTCCAGCAATTCCACATTTCCAACATACCATGTTTGAATTAGGATAAATTTTAGAGAGTTTATGTGGAGTCATATAAGCACAGTGCAGTATTTTATACTGAATTAACCGATCCCTGGCTGAAACCAAGAACGTAAACGGGTAATCCCACATGTCTTCCCAGTCCTCTGCCTCCAGCTCAGAACATACAGTTTTCCATTTGTTAAATAGGCCCTCCATTCCAAAGTGGACCGAGGGCTGGAGAGCCCTGTAAATTGAGGAGGTAGGTTTCACCAAAGAGGTCTCCCGGAGGGAGGACTCCAAGGACGAGCGGAGCAGAGACGGAGGACTGGAACCGAATGGCGCATTGAAGGCATGGCGGATTTGTAGATATTTAAAAAAATGCTGATTAAGGAGCCCAAAGCATTCCTTGAAGGAATCGAAGGAGGGAAAGTGACCAGCCACTAATAGGTGCTCCAGTCTCTTCACCCCCCTCGCTGCCCAGAAGCCCGGCTCCGGGACCGTTAGGAACTGAGGGAGTTGAGGATTAAACCAAAGCGGTACCCCAGGGGACCACGTCTGGGAGTCGGGGTGTTTACATACCAGAAGCTGCCATACTCTAATCACTATTTTCATCGACTTCGTAAAGGGGAATTGTGCCCTGACTCCTCTGTACAGGCTGTTTCTCAGAGACTCATAGGACCCCAGAAGAGCCGCCTCCAAAACTACAGCAGCGTTGGAGTCATCCGACACCACCCAATTATGGGCATGGTTGAGTAGGGCCGCAAAGTAGTATTTTTGGAGATCAGGACATGCCAGGCCACCCTCCAACCAAGGGCGTTTAAGAATGGCTTTATTTAATCGGGGAGGCCTGGCCCTCCATATAAAGGGGAGAATAATTGAGTCAAATTGACGGAAGAAAGACTTTGGGATCCACACTGGGGCATTTCTTAGAGCATATAGAAAAATTGGGAGTATCTTCATTTTAATCAAATTAATTCTCCCTATGAGGGAGAGGGGAAGATTTTCCCAGGCACTAAGCCTTTGTTTAAGTTGTGCGAGCAAGGGATGGAGATTGAGTGCTATAAAATCTGCGACTCTGGGAGAGATGGTAATGCCCAGGTATCGAATAGAGGACACCCACTGAAGGGGGACTGAGGGAACCGCCTGCCCCAGAGTCTGCTTGTCTATGGGCATGATCTGGGATTTACTCCAGTTCATTTTCAGGCCAGACTGTGTCGAGAATTGGGAGATAACTTCCAACGCTGCCGTCAGGGAGGGCCCAGAGTCACCGAGAAACAATAGAAGATCGTCAGCATACAGAGCTAATTTTTCAGTTATTGAACCTACCCTGATACCCTTCACCGCCTCCGAACTCCGCAGGGCCGCGGCCAAGGGTTCCATGGCCAGAGCGAATAAGAACGGGGACAGTGGGCATCCCTGTCTGGTACCCCTCTCAATCGGGAAGGGAGCAGAAAGAATGCCTCCCAATTTAATTTGAGCCTTCGGAGACTTGTATAGAACACTTACCCACTTACAGAAAACAGGGCCAAAACCGAACGCTTGCAAGACAGCCTGCATAAAATCCCACGTCACTGTATCAAATGCCTTTTCTATGTCAAAGGCAACCAACACCCGCGACTGGGAAGGAGAGGAAGGGGGGATCTGAAGATGAGTAAACACTCTTCTTAAGTTAATGTCAGTTGATTTACCGGGCATAAAGCCGGTCTGGTCTATGTTTATTATACCAGCCAGCACTCCAACCAGTCTGTTAGCCAGGATCTTAGCTAGAATTTTAAGATCACAGTTAAGCAGAGAGATAGGTCGGTAGGAGGCGCAGTATCTAGGGTCTTTACCAGGCTTAGGAAGCAGAACAATATGGGCATTATACATAGATGGGGGCAGGGACCCCGAATCAAAACACTGGGAGTACAACTTCTGCAATTTGGGAGCTAGCTGAACCGCGTACTGCCGATACCACTCTCCAGGAATACCATCCGGGCCCGGGGTCCTCGAAGGAGGAAGGGATGCAAGAGCCAACTCAACCTCTTGAACCGAGATCGGCACATCCAGCCTCCCCACCTCCTCCTCCAACAGCCGCGGCAAGGATAGTTTTTGCAGCTCAGACAGAATACTTGCTGAGGAGAAACATTGTGGTTTTCGATACAGTTCCCCAAAGAAGGCCTCAAATTCCCGTAGGATGGCCTCTGGGTTATCTACACTCGAACCATCCCCAGATAACAACCCGGAGGCTACCGTCTGATAGTGAGGATCTGCCACCAGGTTGGCTAAGAGACGTCCATTTTTATCCCCAGACTCAAACAGTTTACCTGCCAACACTCTAGCATCAGAATGAGTGAGGGAGGTGAAATGAAGGGACAGCTCTCTCCGAGCTTGGGCTAAATGTAGAAACCCTTCCTGAGAAGGATGATCTGCAAAGGCCGCAGAGGCGTCAGCCTCTCGTGCTTCCAGTTGTGTGGTAGTGGCATTATGGTCAACCCGTACCGATTTAATGGCAGAGATATAACCTCCTCTAATTGTGGCTTTAAAGGCATCCCAAACCATCTCCGGAGAGGAGGAATCTTCATTAGTCGACCAATAGAAATCTATCAGTGGATTAATTATTTCAGACACCTTCTCATCCTGGATCCACTTAGGTGCCAGTCTCCAGGCCCCGGAGTCTCTTCTCCCCCCCCCACCTGGAGGGTTAACTCCAGGGGGGAGTGATCCGAGAGCCCCGCCGGAAGATACGAAGCACCCAACAGTTTTGTTAAAACCTGAGTATTCCCAAAAGCAAGGTCAATTCTGGAGCCAGATTTATGAGTAGATGACATACAGGAGAAAATCTTAGCCTCAGCATGTTTCCAGCGCCACAACTCCTCCACTCCAAAGGTGTCAGCCCAACCTCTCAATTCTGCAGAGGCCACACGGTTTGGATTGGAGCAATCTAGGGTTGCGTCAAGAATTGCATTAAAGTCCCCGGCTATAATGACGTGGGCAGGCAGTAGTGGGGCCAGCTTTTCATAAATAGTGTATAGCAAACCGCACTCTACCGGAGGAGGTAAATATACATTCACCAAAGCCCACCTTAATGAATAAATTTCAATTAGGAGAATAATAAACTTCCCCCCCGGATCTGAAATGATTCTGAGAACCTTGCAAGGCAGAGACTTATTAATTAATATCGATACCCCTCTGGAGTAAGAGGAATATGCGGCGTGGAATGCCTGTCTCACCCAGGGCCTGCGCAGGGCCATGACACGGGAGCCGGTGAGATGTGTCTCCTGTAAGAACAGTATATGAGGTTTATGAGATGTCAAGTATTTAAAAACTATGGATCTCTTAAACTTATCGTTTAGGCCTCGCACATTCCACGAGACTAATTTAACCGCAGAAAGAGCCATAGAGTCAATAACATATACATGGAAATACGTATGATAACTTTACCTGAGGAACCCCACTGAATGGAGACAGAATGTAGCATGGTAGGCTTACCCTGGGACCATTCGCATAGGGGGCCACGAGCACAACATGAACATGGAACAATAAGAACATATTTGCAAAACCCCTACTTACTAGCCAAAACCCCAACATAACTAGGCTAGAAGTTTCAGTCCCGTAACAGTAACACAAACCGGAGTAGAGAAGAAACTCCTGTTATTCCCAAAGGGAGGTCTCCAGAAAGCTGTTTCACACCGAAGACCAAAGTCACTTCTTGGACGGTGAAGTGTGGGGAAAACTGGAACAATCCCTCTCCACTGCAATAGGGGACACCCAAAGTAGCTTACTGTTAGTTCTCCAAACTCCTCCGTTTAAACAGTGAGGATGAGGAGAAAAAAAACAAAAGGATCTGAGAATGCCGGTTGTATCTAGTTGGGGGGGGAAGTGACACTGTCGATCACAGATTATCTCAGGGTGTTCAGCCAGTCATCTGCATCAGAAGGATTCTCAAAGAAGCGGAC
>BLSH010445697.1:0-11670 GCA_018402905.1 Glandirana rugosa
ATACTGTATATACTATTAGAGGAGATATATACTGTATATACTATTAGAGGAGATATATACTGTATATACTATTAGAGGAGATATATATACTGTATATACTATTAGAGGGGAGATATACTGTATATACTATTAGAGGAGATATATAATGTATATACTATTAGAGGGGAGATATACTGTATATATTCGAGGAGATATATATACTGTATATACTATTAGAGGAGATATACTGTATATACTATTAGAGGAGATATATACTGTATATACTATTAGAGGGGATATATATACTGTATATACTATTAGAGGGGAGATATACTGTATATACTATTCGAGGAGATATATATACTGTATATACTATTAGAGGAGATATACTGTATATACTATTAGAGGAGATATATACTGTATATACTATTAGAGGGGATATATATACTGTATATACTATTAGAGGGGATATATATACTGTATATACTATTAGAGGAGATATACTGTATATACTATTAGAGGAGATATACTGTATATACTATTAGAGGAGATATATACTGTATATACTATTAGAGGGGATATACTGTAAATATACCATGTTATCACTTCCTGTCTGGGTGACAATGGTGATCGGGGTCAGTAGTGATCGGTTCTCTCTGTATTATTCTCCATCCAACACTACTGAGAAAAGTTTGACCTTTACATCTATGTTGAATGGATATTTTGTTAATATTTATATTATGCCTTTTTTGCTGTCACTGTTTTGTGGGGATGTATCTGAGAGTGCGGTCAGCCTTTTTTGTGCATAGAAAATCCTAATCATGGTTATCCTTGTCTTCCAGCGCGGGATCGAGTCCTCCAGAAAGAGCACTATCTGCTGAAACTGCCCAATGGGGAAGAAGTACATCTGACCGTCTCCCTGCCGGATACTGGGGGTCCGGACACAGCGGGGAATACACCGGGATCTGCCAATGTAAGTAAATCCACCAGAGATGAGCTCCACATTGGGGGTCATGGAATTTTTAAAAAAAGAAGAAATAGTTCAGAGTTATGGTCAAATAAATAAAAATAAACAATATATATACAGTGTGCACAACATAGGTGTGCGCAGCCTATTGCATTAGGCCCTTTTCACACGGGCGGCTGTTCTGCCGTTGTTAAAAGCATGTTTTGTTATTTTGATATTTCAAGACTCCAGGCACAACGATCACTTGCAGTTGTATGTCGCGATTAGCGGCGTTTACGTGCGTTTTCATGCAGCTGCGTTTAGCTACAGTGGAACATTCTTGACATTTCTGAGGTGCTTCCTGTTGATTTTCTATGCTTGTTGCCGCTGCTATCCGCAGGTGACACAGTGCACTGCTTTTACCAGCAGTTATGTGCAGATAGCTGCGCTACATCCTTCCTGGACGCATTCAAATCCATTTTTTCTAATCGTTCTAAATCGTCTGTAACGAAACCGTTGCTAAATGCAGAGTGTGAAAGGGGCCATAGGAAAGCATTGTCACAGTATAGCTGCAGTAGATAACTTCATCTATTCGCAGCTAAAAGCTGAACTCTATCCGTCTGTGTGAAAGGGACCTAAGGGTGAGCACCACAAAGCACAAACAAACATGAGTGAGTGTATATATGTCAGAAAGGCAGAGGACGGCGTCAGTAGGGCAGAGAAAGGTGTCAGTATTTTATTTTTATTTTATTTGTTTTTTCCAATTTTTTGTTTTTTTTAATTATTTTTAAATATTATATTTTATTATTTTTTTTTTACAATTTATTGTAGGAGCCCTGCTGGGGGGCTTTGGTGAAATATCAGGGATCTAAACAGACCCCTGATGTCTCACTTTTGACACAGAGATTCCCCCGTCCCCTTCTCTGCAACCAGGCAGCAGGGAGAATCTGCACAGTACAGGGTGATTAGGGTGTGCCCAGGCACACCTGCCACCCTATGTGCGCACGCCTATGATGCACAAAGCTCCATCCTCCACTAGAACAACTATCATGGTAAAGGCATAGATAGAGGTTAGAAAGTGGATGTGGCATTGCTTGTTTAAAGTGAGAACGGTTAATTATCTATGTATTTAGTACTCTACAGGTGCTTGTGTGTGCCTCTATAGACACACCTGAGATTAAGGTGCTAAAAATGTGTAATAAAGTTTCAAGTGATATATTTGCAACTTAATAAGATTGTAATTTCATACAATGTGCAAATGGAAATATGACAATAGAAAGATATATAAACCTATCCCTGGCAATAAAAATAAATTCATAAATCAGTGTTTAATTAGGCAATAAATAACAAGTGCTATCTAATGTGATAATCTAAACAATATCTATTTAACAAGGGGATCCCCAGATCCCGGCCCCCCTATGTGAATGAGTATGGGGATCATAGTACCCCATACTGGTACCGGTATTGGTACTGATACTAAGCATTTGTATGAGTATCGGTACTCGCGCCAGTGCTCTGATGTCTGAAACCGATACTTTCAGGATTCCCCCACTGACAGCTGAAATGTGAAAAAAAAACAAGGCTGGTAATTATCGGTTTTTAGGGAGCGGCACCGCCACGTCCTTAACAACCGAACTCTCATTCAGCTGTCAGTGGGGTTTCCCTCATTTTGCTACAGAAAATATTTTTTATGACAAGTAATCTTCCTTTCGTTCCGCTAATATTCTTCTATTGTGCTCATGGTCATTTGTTTCTCAATTATATTTCTCACACAATTCTCCCATCATTGATTTGAATTATCGGTTCACTTTTCAAAAAAATTTCCAACATGCCCGATCACTCAAAACCGATGGACGCGTGAAAATTGGCCGTTACTGCGGACCATTAATCGCGCAAATTTGAACGAAAATTCTTAGAAATTTGGAATTCGATCCGTGTATGGCCAGCCTTAGTTTACTAATCAATAATATGCGTTATTCGCAGTAACAGTTTTTTATTCTCATTGGTTGTCTCTGCTGGAAATATCCATTGTTTTGGAAATAAATGATCATTTAAGCTCTGTTCACACCTGAGCATATCGATTTGCTGTCATTTTTCAGGCAAATCTTTAACCCAGGGGTGCCCAACTGCTGGCCACGGGTGGCTCGTGGCGCTCTCTGATGTGGCCCGCCACCTCCTGCTCTTGGATGGCGGGTTGGCAAACCCAGATCGTGGGTTCCCCACCCCCCCCCATCCCTGAGCATCAGCATGAAGAAAGGAGCCGGCGCAGGAGGAAGCAGAGCTGATGCTTCATCTTTTGCGCCGGCTTCTGTCACAGGCAGGGGTGATATCAAATGTACTCCGCTGTGACAGGAGTGATACAGGAAGCATCGGCTCTGCTCTCTACTGCAGCCGCATGCTTCCTCCTGTGCCGCTTCTGTCACACTGATGATCAGCGATGGCGGGTCGGGAACCCGCAATTTGGGACAGCAGTAGCAGCCAGCAGTACCATCCAGCAGTACCCCCAGCAGTACCATCCAGCAGTACCCCCAGCAGTACCACCCAGCAGTATCCCCAGCAGTACCATCCAGCAGTACCCCCAGCAGTGCCAGCCAGCAGTACCATCCAGTAGTACCCCCAGCAGTGCCAGCCAGCAGTACCATCCAGTAGTACCCCCAGCAGTGCCAGCCAGCAGTACCATCCAGTAGTACCCCCAGCAGTGCCAGCCAGCAGTACCATCCAGTAGTACCACACAGCAGTACCCCCAGTAGTACCAGCCAGCAGTACCCCCAGAAGTGCCATCCAGCAGAACCACCCAGCAGTACCCCCAGTAGTATCAGCCAGCAGTACCACTCAGCAGTACTCCCAATAGTGCCAGCCAGAAGTACCCCCAGTAGTAACAGCCAGCAGTACCCTCAACATTACCACCCAGCAGTACTATCCAGCAATACCAGCCAGCAGTACCCCCAGGTGCACCATACATCAATACCATCCAGCAGTACCCCAAGCAGTACCATCCAGCAGTACCAGCCAGCAGTACCAGCCAGCAGTAACCCCAGAAGTACCATCCAACAGTACCATCCAGCAGTACCATCCAACAGTACCATCCAGCAGTACCATCCAACAGTACCATCCAGCAGTACCGTCCAGCAGTACCATCCAGCAGTACCAGCCAGCAGTACCAGCCAGCAGTAACCAAAGAAGTACCCCTAGCAGTACCATCCAGCAATAACCCCAGCAGTACCATCCAGCAGTACCAGCCAGCAGTAACCAAAGACGTACCATCCAGCAGTACCATCCAGCAGTAACCCCAGCAGTACCCCTAGCAGTACCATCCAGCAATAACCCCAGCAGTACCATCCAGCAGTAACCCCAGCAGTACCATCCAGCAGTAACCCCAGCAGTACCCCTAGCAGTACCATCCAGCAATAACCCCAGCAGTACCATCCAGCAGTAACCCCAGCAGTACCATCCAGCAGTAACCCCAGCAGTACCCCTAGCAGTACCATCCAGCAATAACCCCAGCAATACCCAAGCAGTAACCCCAGCAGTACCAGCCTGCAGTACCCCCAGCAGTGCCAGGCAGTAGTACCAGCCAGCAGTAACCACCATCACTACCAACCCTGAAGGACAGCCAGCAGCAGCCATACCCGCCTGGGGAATAGGGATGGGTCCCCGGTTTGAGTTGAATGTATGTTCGACTCGAACATCAGGGGTTCGCCTGTTCAGCAAATCCCAAACATATGGAGAATTTGCTGGAAATCTGAACGCCCCATAATGTAGTGCATTCACGTGGAAATGCCCCCCGTTGATTGGCCAAAGTATGCACATGACCTGCATGCTTTGGCCAATCACAGCATGCTCTGCTGTGAGAGCCATGATTGGCCAAAGACAGGGTGCCTTTGGTCAATTATTGCTCAGGGGGTCTCAGTCCACGCCCACACTATATAAGGCCGCTTGTACAGCAGGCGTGTGTAGTGCTGTGAACGTGGAGACTTAGACTGACATGTAGCTAGGTTAGCTAGTGGCGTGTAGGCAGGCATTGTAGTATATAAATCTAGTGCGGAGTATATACAGGCAGTGTAAGAATATATATGTACAGTATATAGTATATATATATATATAATATGCTGCCTTCAGCATAGACTAAATATACAGCTCATTCAGTATATAGCCACTTCAAGACTGCGCGTCATTATAAGGCAGTAATTTACCGTTGAATACCGTTGGTGTAGTAGCAGACCCTGGTATTTTTTAAAACGACGGGATGTCCTCTTTCAGATAAAAGTGGTCTCTGAGGTGGATTCACCGCAAGATCACATTTATCGGTGGGCGGCCCCTCTCCGGTCATCTCCGACGCTTACCGGACCAGTTGGTAGCAGCGGAAACGATCCAATCCTGCTGCCCCAATGCCTGGATGCCGACTGAGGGGAAGATGGACCTTGCTCAGCTCCATAGGATTGCAGGGCAGAAGCGATGTTAAACGTTATGTCACTTCCGCCCAAAGCTCTTAAAGGAGACTTTTTTTTTCTAAGTGTTTTTTTTTTTATTGCATTTAAGTGTAAATATGAGATGTGGGGGGAGGGAAGGTCTTTTTGACCCCAGATCTCATATTTCAGAGGCCCTGTCCTGCTTTTTTTCTATCACAAAGAATGTTTACATTTCTTTTTTTTTAAAGGATGGTGTAAAAATAAAAAGTAAAATAAATAAGAAAAAAAGTGTAAAAAATTTAAAGCGACCCATCCCGCTGAGCCAGTGCCCAGAAGCGAATGCATACGTAAGTCATGCCCGCGTATGAAAATGGCGTTCAAACCACACATGTGAGGTATCGCCGCGATCGTTAGAGCAAATGCAATAATTCTAGCACTAGAACTCCTCTGTAACCCAAAACTGGTAACCTGTAGAAAATTTTTAAGCGTCGCCGATGGAGATTTTTAAGTGCCAAAGTTTGTCGCTATTCCTCGAGCGGATGCAATTTTGAAGCATGACATGTTGGTTATCAATTTACTCGGCGTAATATTATCTTTCACAATATGGAAAAAATGGGCTAACTTTACTGTTGTCTTATTTTTTAACTCAATAAAGTGAAATTTTCTCAAAATCAGGCTTGTAAGACCGCTGCGCAAATACCGTGTGACATAAAGTATTGCAATGACCGTCATTTTATTCTCTAGGGTGTTAGAAAAAATATATATAATGTTTGGGGGTTCTAAGTAATTTTATAGCAAAAAAAATTATTTTAACTTGTAAACACCGAACTCAAAAAGAGGCTCAGTCCTTAAGTGGATAGTATATAGAGTCTGTTCAGGCAGGGTAAGAACATATATGTACCATATATAGTATATATATATATATAATACGCTGCCTTCAGTGTGTATCTCAGTAAGTACACCCCTTACATTTATGTAAATATTTTATTCTGTTTTCATGTGACAACACTGAAGAAATGACACTTTGCTACAATGTAAAGTAGTGAGTGTACAGCTTGTATAACAGTGTAAATTTACTGTCCCCTCAAAATAACTCAACACACAGCCATTAATGTCTAAACCACTGGCAACAAAAGTCAGTACACCCCTAAGTGAAAATGTCCAAATTGGGCCCAAAGTGTCAATATTTTGTGTGGCCCCCATTATTTTCCAGCACTGCCTTAACCCTCTTGGGCATGGAGGTCACCAGAGCTTCACAGGTTGGCACTGGAGTCCTCTTCCCCTCCTCCATGATGACATCACAGAGCTGGTGGATGTTAGAGACCTTGCGCTCCTCAACCTTCCATTTGAGGAGCCCCACAGATGCTCAATAGGGTTTAGGTCTGGAGATGCTTGGTCAGTCCATCACCTTTACCCTCAGCTTCTTTAGCAAGGCAGTGGTTGTCTTGGAGGTGTTTGGGGTCGTTATGTTGGAATACTGCCCTGCGGCCCAGTCTCTGAAGGGAGGGGAAGCTCTGCTTCAGTAGGTCACAGTACATGTTGGCATTCATGGTTCCCTCAATGAACTGTAGCTCCCCAGTGCCGGCAGCTCTCATGCAGCCCCAGACCATGACACCCCCACCACCATGCTTGACTGTAGGCAAGACACACTTGTCTTTGTCCTCCTCACCTGGTTGCTGCCACACACGCTTGGCACCATCTGACCCAAATAAGTTTATCTTGGTCTCATCAGACCACAGGGCATGGTTCCAGTAATCCATGTCCTTAGTCTGCTTGTCTTCAGCAAACTGTTTGCAGGCTTTCTTGTGCATCATCTTTAGAAGAGGCTTCCTTCTGGGACGACAGCCATGCAGACCAATTTGATGCAGTGTGCGGCGTATGGTCTGAGCACTGACAGGCTGTCCCCACCCCCCACCCCTTCAACATCTGCAGCAATGCTGGCAGTACTCATACATCTAAAAAATTTACACACCTGCTCCCCATTCACACCTTGTAACACTAATGAGTCACATGAAACCAGGGAGGGAAAATGGCTAATTGGGCCCAATTTGGACATTTGGGGTTTCCTCACTTTTGTTGCCAGCAGTTTAGACATTAATGGCTGTGTGTTGAGTTATTTTGAGAGGACAGTAAATTTACACTGTTATACAAGCTGTACACTCACTACTTTACATTGCAGCAAAGTGTCATTTCTTCAGTGTTGTCACATGAAAATATTTACACAAATCTGAGGGTGTACTTACTTTTGTGAGATACTGTATATACAGCTCATTCAGTGTTTAGTGTATAGAGTCAGTTCAGGCAGTGTAAGAATATATATATACAGTATAGTTACAGTGTTCTGCCACCACCAACACTCAAGGCCCAATTTGTCTGCACCTGTTTGACGGCGTCATGTCATGCTCTTAAAGGAGACAATTTTTTTTTTTCTTGCAAATGTAATTTTTTATTTTTTTTCTTTTTTAATTTACTGCATTTTAGTATAAATATGAGATGTGGGGGGAGGGGAGGTCTTTTTGACCCCCAGATCTCATATTTAGGAGGGTCTGTCATGCTTTTTTTCTATCACAAGGAATGTTTACATTCCTTGTAATAGGAATAAGAGTGACCCATTTTTTTAAAAGGACAGTGTAAAAATAAAAAATAACACGTGAAATAAATAAGAAAAAAAAAAAAATTGAAGCGTCCCGTCCCGCAGAAGTGAGCGCATACTTAAGTTCCACCCGCATATGAAAACAGTGTTCAAACCACACATGTGTGGTATTGCCGCGATCGTTAGACCGAAAGAAATCATTTTAGCCCCAGACCTCCTCTGTTACTCAAAACTGGTAACCTGTAGAAATTTTTAAACGTCGCTGATGGAGATTTTTAAGTGCCAAAGTGTGTCACCGTTCCACAAGCGGACGCAATTTTGAAGAGTGACATGTTGGGTATCAATTTACTCGGCATAACGTTATCTTTCGCAATATAGAAAAAAATTGGGTTAAATTTACTGTTGTCTTAATTTTTAATTTAAAAAAGTGATTTTTTTTGCAAAAAAAAATTGCGCTTTTAAGACCCCTGCGCAAATACGGTGTGACATTAAAATATTGCAATGACCGCCATTTTATTCTCTAGGGTGTTAGAAAAAAATATATAATGTTTGGGAGTTCTAAGTAATTTTCTTTAACCACTTCAGCCCCGGAAGGATTTCCCACTTTAGGACCAGAGCCCTTTTTGTGATTCGGCACTGCGTTGCCTTAACTGACAATTGCGCGGTCGTGCAGCGTTGTACCCAAACTAAATTTGCGTCCTTTTTCCCCACAAATAGAGCTTTCTTTTGGTGGTATTTGATCGCCTCTGCGTCATTTCTGATTGCCGCTATAAACAAAAGAAGAGCGACAATTTTGCAAAAAAAACCCAAATGTATTACTTTTTGATAAAATACAAATCCAAAAAAAAATATAAGAAAAAACATTTTTTTTCATCGGTTTTGGCCGATTTATATTCTTCCTCATATTTGTGATAAAAAAAATTGCAATCGGCGTTTATTGATTGGTTTGCGCAAATGTTGCTGCTTTTACGGATGATGAGAATTCATTTCTGAGGTTTTTATTTTTTTTTTTAATTTTTTACTAGAAATGCCGGCGATCTGCGATTTTTAGCGGTACTGCGACATTGCGGCGGACATGTCGGACCATTTTGACACTTTTTTGGGACCATTGGCATTTATACAGCGATTAGTGCTATAAAAATGCACTGATTACTGTGTAAATGTCATTGGCAGTGAAATGGTTAACCTGCAGGGGGCGCTCTAAGGGTTAACTGTGTTCCCTCGGTGTGTTCTAATTGTCTGTGGGCTGCCCTGGCTGGGGATGATCACGGCTTCCATATACAGGAAGGCTGTGATCATCGCCCTTCCCCCTTCAACAGAATGGAGATCTGTGTTTACATACACGGACCTCCGTTTTTTCGGTGCGGGGGGGCCATCGCGGGTAGCCGGCGGCGATCGAGTCCGCCCTACCCGCTCCCTGGCTCCCCCCGAACACAGTGAGCGCGTGAGCGTGCCTCCGGCGGCGCGCGCGCGCTCACAATGCTAGTTATCGCGGCCGCCATCCTGTGACGGCGGTTCGCAATAACAGGCCACCTTGCCACCATCACGCTGCGGCGGGCGGTCGGCAAGTGGTTAAAAAAAAATGATTTTAAGTTGTAAACACCAAATCTCAGAAAGAGGCTCTGTCCTTAAGTGGTAAAGGGGAACCCTGCGCCATAGTAAAAAAAAAAATGATGCGGGGGTCCCCCCCCCCCCAAAATGCATACCAGACCCTTACCTGAGTACTCAACCCTGGCAGGGCAAGTTCTGGTGTGAACTGAATGGGGGGGTGGGGTGTTCAGCCCATCCCTACTGGGGAACAGTAGCAGCCAGCGATACCTGCAGGAATCGTGAGGAAGGATTGAAGGGGATTGAGGTCAGTTGAGGTGCAGGTAAACCGCAGTACATCAGCATAGCTCCCAACTGTCCCTCATTTGGAACAAAGTCCCTCTGTCCCTCTTTCCTCCTCATTTGTCCCTCATTTTGGTCTGATTTATATAGCTAAATTTAAAATGCACTCTATCTATCTATCAAAAAGTTTTTCCCAGTACTAAACCTTTCATCCAATTTCTGAATTGTTGCATTTGTAAATTACAAAAGCCAAATTAAAGGAATAATAGCGGTAAAAAAGCACATTTGTGTTTAACCAATCATTTTTTGTATAATTCTCCTTTAAGAGAGGCATGGCAGGGTGTGTGTCTTATGCATAGAAACCTTTGCTAATAGGCGTCCATCATTCCCATCTCAGAAAGTTGGGAGGTGTGCATCAGTATGAAAGCAGCCTTAGGCCCCTTTCACACAATTGGTCCGTTCTTTTCATGTGGACCCAATCGGACCCTCCATTCACATCTATAGAGTGGCAGATGTAAACAGACTTGTGTCCTTTTACACCCTCCTATCTCCAATCTGATCTGCTTAAAAGAACAGAAGGGGTGGCCAAATCTAAATTTGGACTTGTGCCCACTTAAATCAGGCTTTTTGGAAGACCGCACTCCCAGCTTCAGAAAAAATGAGCTTTAATGCATAAAATCCATAAAGAAAAACATCACAAACCCACCATATAGAGAGATAGCAGCATGGCGTTGGGTTATGATTAACCACTTCCCGACCGCGCGCCCTGTTTTCACGGCGGCAGTCGCCGTAAAAAGGCGATTTACGGTGATATGCAAACAGCCACTAGGGGGCGCGCCGCACTCCTGAGGAGTGTGCCCGCGGCTCGGGCGGACCCGATGTCCGCCGGCGAGCCGTGATGAGCGGCCAGAGGGAAAGAACGGGGAACCGCCGATGTAAACGCGGCGGTTTCCCGCTCTGTTAGTGGGGGCATGGGAGATCTACTGATCCCTGTCACTGGGATCAGTTAGATCTCTCATGCCCATGTTAGCCCACCCCCCCCCCCACAGTAAGAATGTTCAGGGAACATCGTTAACCCCTAGATCTCCCCCCCAGGTTAACCCCTCACTGCCTATGACATTTATACAGTAATCAGTGGACATTTAAATTTCTGATCGCTGAATAAATGTCATTGGTCCTAAAAAAGTGTCAAAAATGTCCGACATGTCCGCTACAATATCGCAGTACCGCTAAAAATCGCAGATCGCCGCCATTACTAGTAAAAAATAAAAAAAAAGTAAAAACCCCAGAAATGAATTCTCATCATCCGTAAACGCGGCCACTTTTGCGCAAACCAATCAATAAACGCCGATTGCGATTTTTTTTATCACAAATATGAGGAAGAATATAAATCGGCCAAAAACGATGAAAAAAATGTTTTTTTTTATATATCTTTTTTTTTATTTGAATTTTAGCAAAAAGTAAGAAATTTGTTTTTTTTTTTTTGCAAAATGGTCGCTCTTCTTTTGTTTATAGCGGCGATCAGAAATGACGCAGAGGGGATCAAATACCACCAAAAAAAAGCTCCATTTGTGGGGAAAAAAGGGCGCCAATTTCCTTTTTGGGTGCAATGTCGCACGATCGCGCAATTGTCAGTTAAAGCGACGCAGCGGCGAATCGCAAAAAAAGTGCTCTGGTCCTAAAGTGGGAAATCCTTCCGGGGGTGAAGTGGTTAAGCTACAGAATGCGGAGCGTTTGATACTCCAGCACATGCATTGTTCAGGTTTTTAGCGTGAAGCCCCAGCGGCAGATATTTCCTGCCGACGTTTAAATTCTACAGATATTAAAGGAAATGTAAAACAATGGGGTCAGTAAAGCGTTAGAAGAATAATAAGGAGGATGATTCCCTTTCATAGCTGCGGGTACCCGGCCTA
>BLSH010445704.1:10423-27215 GCA_018402905.1 Glandirana rugosa
GGCATGCTAGATTCACGCAACCCCCCCCCCCCCCCCAGGCTGCATAAACTTTCGCCGGACATTTCCCCCACCTGTTGGCGATGTTCAGAAGAGGAGGGATCTCTTATGCATGTCTGGTGGTCCTGCTCCAGAATTCAGCCCTTTTGGACAGAGGTTCACCACCTCATCACTAAAATTACCACCTATATGCTTGACCTTTCTCCGTCTCAAATGCTCCTTCACCATGCCTCTATACCCAAAAAACGCTATAACAAATCCCTTGCACTACACCTATTGAATGCGCCCAAAATGGTGCTTCCAGTTCATTGGAAATCACCTGACCCCCCAACATTAGCCGAATGGATTAGACGGGTAAACAAAACGGAAGTTGTGGAAAACCTTATACATCAAGCCATCGAAACATCCTCTAAATTTCGAAATACTTGGTCCTGCTGGCAACATTTTAAAACAACGGAGTATATCCAATTAACAACCTAATATAGAGTCCGCACTTAGATCGTACGGCCTGCTAGGAGGTGGGGGTCCCCCCTCTCTCTTTCTTTTTTTCCTTCCTTCTCCTCTCCCTTTACCTTCCCCTTCTCTTTCCTTCGCCCCCACCTTCTCGCCACCTACCACCTCTCCCCCTCTTCCTCTTCACCCCCCATATATACTTTTCTCCCACCAGTGCACCTGCAACCCACATTGCCTAACTCCCAGCTTTCGGAACAGCTCATCCCAATTCCCCACTTACCCGACAGAGTGAACAGCCTACCCCCTTCACATTAGAGAACGATGATATTACCCAAGCGCAACCGCATCCCCCAAGCACCCTGTCTCTGCCCTAAGCCTACTAAACCACGGGGCATTAAAGACCTGAGGACCCCACACTGACTAATATATAAGTAATAACCTACATCACAATAAAAGACTTAAGATCGACAACCCCACACCCCCAAACAGGCTAAATGGTGGAGAACGCGTAAGATAAACCCGGGGCCACGTAACATGACCACCCTCCCTGGACAGCTTGGTCCCAGGCTGGGTACAGAGCGAGGGCCAGGCCATGTTATACCCTTTAGCTAAGCCAAAAGATGCTGTTACCCTAGCGCACCTTGGGCCACTTGTCGGGGTGGGGCGGAATGATTATTCCAATTTCCCTACTCTACACCATCTTAAGGTACCACACAAGGATTTAAAGGGAGCTACAATGTGGTTACATATTATTACCCGTTAGAACCCACAGGCAGCCTGCCATAGTGTGCTTTACCCTTCAATAAAAATCTCCTGAAGTTTCAGTAGGGGGCACTCACCCCACCCCGCTGCCCAGTTTTTTCCCATAGGGGTGCACGGGGTGGGAGCTGAATGTTCAGCAGATCAGATCATCAATTTTGGACTCTCCGACTTTCTGTCATGGGAGAGTCTTCTTTATTAGAGCTAGTTGAGGTTTCTGCTGCTGCTGTGGCTTGTTTAAATGCTGCCACCATATTACTCCCCTTGTCTGTTATCACTGTAAGGATCTTCCTCTTTGGTATGACCCACTCTTGCAAGCATTTGTCCACAAATGATTTAATTGACTGTGCAGTGTATGAGTGGTAGGGTGACCACATTTCCAACCTACCATTCAGGGACAACCCCTGAATGGGGGAAATGTAGTCTTGGCATTGACGGGGAATTCGGCGGTGGGTGATTTGTCGGGCGAATGGCTAGTGTTAGCACCTAAATCATCCCGACACCATGCTTGATATGATGTCGGGATGATCAAATTCCATTTTTTTCTATTACTACAATTACATCATAATGTAGAATCAGTGGGAACCCTGAGCTTGTCACTTGCCACCAGATGCAGCGTGTCACTTGCCCCCATCGCTTGCCACCAGATGCAGTGTGTCACTTGCTACTGTTGAATGCCACCAGATGCAGTGCGCCACTTTCCACTGTTACCTGCCACAGATGCAGCATGTCACTTGACACCGTCGCCTGCCGCCAGATGCAGCATGTCACTTTTCACCGCTGCCTGCCGCCAGATGCAGTGTTTCATTTGCCACCGATGCAGAGTGTCACTTGCCATCATTGCCAGCCACCAGATGCAGTATGCCACTTGCCACCCATAGCCTGCCACTAGGTGCAATGTGCCACTTTCCACCCGTAGCCTGCCACCAGATGTAGTGTGCCATTTGCCACCCGCAGCCTGCCACCAGATACTGGATTCCCGAAGAGCTGATTTCCCTGGATAGTGGATCTCTTGGGATCCAGATCCCTTCAAGTTTAACTCCTCCTGGGTACTGGATCCCTTCAAGGCTGACTCTCCCGATCTGTTCAAGACTGAATGCCTCAGGCTGGTGTCCTGGATCCCGGCAGCTCCCCTGCTATCCCCTGATGGGCTTACTGAACAGCCAGGGTCAGTGTGAACTCGGCAGCTCCCCTGCAGTCAGAGGCAGTGCAGGCGGGCTCACCGAACAGCGGGTGTGTAAATCCCAGCCGGTGTCAGCAGTGAAAACATTGACGGCACCCCTCTGAATTTGACACTCGGGGCCAGTGGAGCCCCTTTCAATTTGGCGCCGGCCGCTTCGTCCCTGGTTGCTAGACACCAGGCAGCTCTAGCAACCAGTGGAAAGAAGTTGGAGGGAGAGGTGGACGTAGAGGTGGAGGCAGAGCCAGCGCCAGCGATATGGCTGGGTTTGCTGGCTCTGTCAGTTTCATTCCGGGACGCTGTATTATCCTGGAATGAAGATGCCTGGGACAGACCTGCAAAATGTGGGACTGTCCCAGACAGTAAGGGACATGTGGTCACCCTAGTGGGTGGGCTACTTGCTCAAGGCCCAACAATATGTTTTCAGGTTTATGTTCCTCAACACAAAAGTAGCTTGAAATAGCAAGGAATGAAGCTGTGGGTCCTTTTTTGGTCCACAAATCAGTGCAAATAGATACTTTGCGGGCAGCAGCCAGTCTCTTTTTGAATTTTTGTTTTTCACCATCATACTGTTTGTCAATCAGATTTTTGTAAATTTGTTGTCCCCTCAAAATAACTCAACACACAGCCATTAATGTCTAAACCACTGGCAACAAAAGTGAGTATACCCCTAAGTGAAAATGTCCAAATTGGGCCCAAAGTGTCAATATTTTGTGTGGCCACCATTATTTTCCAGCACTGTCTTAACCCTTTTGGGCATGGAGTTCACCAGAGCTTCACAGGTTGCCACTGGAGTCCTCTTCCCCTCCTCCATGATGACATCACAGAGCTGGTGGATGTTAGAGACCTTGCACTCCTCCACCTTCCATTTGAGGATGTCCCACAGATGTTCAATAGGGTTTAGGTCTGGAGACATGCTTGGCCAGTCCACCACCTTTACCCTCAGCTTCTTTAGCAAGGCAGTGGTCATCTAGGAGGTGTGTTTGGGGTCATTATCATGTTGGAATACTGCCCTGTGCCCAGTCTCCAAAGGGAGGGAATCATGCTCTTGTAGCCATGTACTCCCTTGAGAGTGGCTGAAAGTAGTGGTTCACCTGCCAGTACAATTATAGTACAAAGTTGGCACATACAAGCCTGTATGTGTGCGCTGTCACTGCAGACTCTCCCTCTGCAAACTATTACTCCTTCACCCACCAGTTCAGTACTTGGTTTCGGGCCTAAAAGGAATTTATTAGGCCTCTACTATCGTTTCTTCACCACGGTTAGCACGTGGCGAGGCCTACCCTGTCCCGGTAGGACCTCAGGAACATCCATTACAGGCTACAACATCCAGCCCATCTCTGACTTCGGGTTCCCTAGACCTTCTCTTTTCCTCAGTGACTCTCTCCTTCCCTTGACTGACCTCTCAGGCTCCCACAGACTGTCCACTTTCCTCTCCCAACCTGCTCCAGCACTTTCCCTCCTTCAGTCCCAGGGACCGTCACTTAAAGTCTCTAACTGTGTAACACCTGTTCTCCTACTCCTCCTGTGCCGCTCCAAGGATCTCTTTCCTCCCTGGCTGCACCCGAACTCCCAGGCCCTAAGGTCACCCTCCCAGACTGGGGGGGCGACCTCCCGGGTAGGGGCCTGCTCCGCAGCGCCTCTGCTACATCTCCGACTTTCCACCCGACACTACTCCTCTCAGATGGGGCTGACTCTGAGTATTTAAGG
This sequence comes from Glandirana rugosa, assembly GCA_018402905.1. Classification (NCBI taxonomy): domain Eukaryota; kingdom Metazoa; phylum Chordata; class Amphibia; order Anura; family Ranidae; genus Glandirana; species Glandirana rugosa. Next base: position 14,523 of record BLSH010445704.1, read on the forward strand.
AGGCCTGCCCACTGACAACCCTACATGGGGATTGGTCAGGGCTCCTTAGAATACTCCAGATGGCTCCACCTATCTTCCAGCTTTCTGCCCTGAGACCAACACCAGGTGTCTGGATACAGAGAGGAATGTTCTGATGACCTCATGTGTTTAGTCCACCCAATCCTCCCTGAGCCTCTCCTCCCAGCTTACATCAAAACACCCAGGCCTGCACATTACAGTCAGGCCTAACTAAATGTACCTTTCCTAGCCAGCAACCTGCTAGAAAAACGCACCTACACTATGGGGGCGCTACACTCTACTTCAGTATGTCACAGTACATGTTGGCATTCATGGTTCCCTCAATGAACTGTAGCTCCCCAGTGCCGGCAGCACTCATGCAGCCCCAGACCATGACACTCCCACCACCATGTTTGCCTATAGGCAAGACACACTTGTCTTTGTACTCCTCACCTGGTTGCCGCCACACACGCTTGACACCATCTGAACCAAATACGTTTATCTTGGTCTCATCAGACCACAGGACATGGTTCCAGTAATCCATGTCCTTAGTCTGCTTGTCTTCAGCAAACTGTTTGGGGGCTTTTTTGTGCATCATCTTTAGAAGAGGCTTCCTTCTGGGACGGCAGCCATGCAGACCAATTTGATGCAGTGTGCGGCGTATGGTCTGAGCACTGACAGGCTGACCCCCCACCCCTTCAACCTCTGCAGCAATGCTGGCAGCACTCATACGTCTATTTCCCAAAGACAACCTCTGGATATGATGCTGAGCACATGCACTCAACTTCTTTGGTCGACCATGGCGAGGCCTGTTCTGAGTGGAACCTGTCCTGTTAAACTGCTGTATGGTCTTGGCCACCGCGCTGCAGCTCAGTTTCAGGGTCTTGGTAATCTTCTTATAGCCTAGACCACAGCTGTCATACCGGCGGCCCCTCCAGCTGTTGTGAAACTACGATTCCCATGAGGCATTGCAAGGCTGGCAGTTGACAAGCATGATGGGACTTGTAGTTCCGCAACAGCTGGAGGGCCGCCAGTTTGACACCCCTGGCCTAGACCATCTTTATGTAGAGCAACAATTCTTTTTTTCAGATCCTCAGAGAGTTCTTTGCCATGAGGTGCCATGTTGAACTTCCAGTGACCAGTATGAGAGAGTGAGAGCGATAACACCAAATTTAACACACCTGCTCCCCATTCACACCTGAGACCTTGTAACATTAATCAGTCACATGGCACCAGGGAGGAAAAATGGCTAATTGGGCCCAATTTGGACATTTTCGCTCAGGGGTGTCCTCACTTTTGTTTACAGCAGTTTAGACCTTAATGGCTGTGTGTTGAGTTATTTTGAGGGGACAGTAAATTTACACTGTTATACAAGCTGTACACTCACTACTTTACATTGTAGCAAAGTGTCATTTCTTCAGTGTTGTCACATGAAAAGGTATAATAAAATATTTACAAAAATGTGAGGGGTGTATCTTGAAGCACCTAAAAGAGCAGTGCAAATAATTTGCTGTGGTGCACTGGCTTGACTTGGCCAGTCATTTGAGGTTTTCTGTATCTGTGGGGTTGAATTGTAGAAAAAAATCATGTTATTCTGATTTTACTTCCTCTCTCACTCCACACAGTCAGCTCCACGTTGTCTCTCAATAACAGTGTTTCTCAACGCCAGTCCTCAAGGCACTCCAACAGGTCATGTTTTCAGGATTTCCCTCAGATGAAACGGCTGTGGTAATTACTAAGGCAGTGAAACTGATCAAATCACCTGTGCAAAATAATGGAAAGCAAAAAAACATGACCTTCAGAATAACAAAAGGTATGAAATCTGACTGCAAAAATGTTTGGTAAAAAAAATCTCTGCTATGTACATATGTAGTCATGTGCTCTCACACATCCGTAGACACTGACCAGGCCGGCTCTTGTTTTTGGTGTTTTATTAAGGGGAAATAACTTGGATAGGGAAAAGGGGTGACTGAGGGATGCCACAGGAATTATTGTTCACGGCTTCTATTTACAGTCCTGTATATGCACACTTGCCCTGCAGACTATCCTTCTGCAGACTGTTACTCCTCACAACTCTCCAGCACTCAGCTTGCTGACTGTTTCTCCTCACAGTTCTCTCTCCAGCACTATACTTGCAGACTATTGCTCCTTCACTTCTCTGCAGCACATCACTTGGTTTCCATCTTGAAAGGAAATTTATCAAGCTTCTCTGCTCCTTTCTCTTCACCGCAGCTAGCACATGGTGAGACCTACACTCTGGCAGCAGGACCTCAGGACCACCCATTACAAGCCAGGGATCATGGGCCCCTGAATGTAGCTTAGTACGTTGGTGCTAGCCGAGCCTTTGATGGATTACAACTCCCAGCCCATCCCTCTTCAAGGTCCCACGGCCTGCTTTTCTTCACAGTGACACTCCTTCCCCTGACTGGCTCCCAAGGCTTCGCAGACTATCCACTATTCCTCTCCCAGCCTGCTCCAGCACTTTCTCTTCCAGCTCCCAGGGTCTGTCACTCGCCAACTCCAGTGGACCACCTTAGAGTCTCCCAATAGCACCTCTGCTGCTCTCCTGTTCCCTTGTGCGACTCCAAGAATCACCTCCACTCCTGGCTGCAACCGAACCTCAAGGCCTCAAGGTCACCACCCCCCCCCCCCCCCAGACTAAGGGCTTCTTCCTGGGTAGAGACCTACACATCACCTCTGATACATCTTTAGACTTCCACCTCCAACAACTCCTCCCAGATTGGGCTGACTCAGAGTATTTAAGGAGAGCTGCCCCCTGCCAATCCTGATTGGGGATTGGTCATGGTTCCTTAAAACACTCCAGATGGCTCCATCTACAACACAGCTCTCTGACTAGAAACCCTCCCCAGGTTCTAGAAAGAAGTGGGAGGTTCTGGTGACCTCATCTGTTGAATCAACTCAATCCTCCCTGAGCCACTCCCCAAGCACAGATCAAAACATTCAGGCCTGCACTTACACTCAGGCCTGACTAAATTTTGCCTTTTCTGCAAAAAATCCTCTCTCAAAAATGCCTACACTCTGGGGGCGCTACACTCACCCTCCCCCCTAAACATCAGCTGGTCCCCAGCTGAAATAGAAAAAAACACCTTCTGTTGCCAGAAGCAGGGCATCCCAAAGTCAAAAGAGGGAGGGGACAAGGAAACAAATTTGGAAGGGGAAATACAAAACTGTACTATATCTACAATCCTTGCAACTCTCCACATGCAGACTACTATACATTTCTTGAGTCAGAGCACCTCCCCCTAAAGGGAAGCCCTCCACCTGACTAGTTAGTAGAAGTTGACATTTGGCTTGACTCTTGATGGATAGGGATGAACAGCCGTTCCATCAGGAATCCTAAGAGAAGGGAAACACAACTTCCTAAACTAACTAACAGAATAACAATATATCAGGAAGGGGTTATTAGTCACCACAGCAAAATTCTCAAACATTTTTTTTTCAGTCCTTTTACCTGCCTGCTCTGCCAGTGAAGGGGTTAGAAAAAAAAAGAAAAGCTACGAAAGAGTTCCTTTAAAGTTCCTGATGGGACGAGCCCCTCCGAGGTAGCAGGCTTCAAAGAAGAAAAAAAAACAAGACAGGGCAAACTTCTCCCAAGTGACCTTCCAGTGAGCAAGTCCCTTCAACAGGGGGAACAGGGTGGCACTGGTAGGCTGTTTTGTCCTGCAACTCAGGGGGAAGTGCACACTCCGCTACTCATCCGGCAGTCCCTGGAGTGTGCTGCATAGTCTGTACCCTAACACAGTTCTATACATAGTAAGGGGGATCAAGCAATCTCACCCATCTGTCCCCCTCTCCTCGAATTGAAATAGAGTAACTCCTTGTGGGCTGGTTGGGCTTCACGATCATCACACAGTCCTTCCTTATGGACCGCCCAAGGCTCCATTCCTTCTTTAACTCCAGAAATCTCTCCCAGGAGCTGCACTCAGGACCCCACAAAGGCTTTGGTAGGTGTAGGTAGTCCCATGTCATTTCATCCTCCCATTCCTCCTTTGAGCTCTCAATGATCTCCATGGCATGGTGTGGAACGTAGGGGTAGTCCAGGCCACACTCCAGATCAACCCGGTGTTGGACCTCCCGCTGATACCTGGAAAGTCTAAGCAAACTGACAAAATTCCCTTTTCCAGGCCAAACTTGGGTAGCAGGGGACCTTACCACCATCTGCCTGTATGTTGACGCTCTGGTCTGGGTAGTAGAGGGCCTGTTTAAGAAAGTCTGGTAGCTGAGGCTGGGGGTTCCTGTTGCTGATCTGGTGTCTTGAGAGGGCTCCTTCTCATCCTCATCAGAGAAGAAAAGGACCGAGGATTCTCCTGTCTCCGGTTCTTCATCCGAACCCTCACTTTGAGATGACCACTCTGCCGGGTGCTCAAGGGACCCAAATTCCGCTAACAGTCTGGGTGACCCCCAGTCTATGACCCCCTGCTCTGCATCCTTGTCTGGCTCACCAGGGGATGCCTCCCCCTCAACTGCTGACTCCAGCCTAACTGGGATGCTTGCAGGTGGCATTACAGCCGGCATTTCAGGGACCCCGGGTTCTTGCTCAACAGTACTTACGGTTCCAGAGTCCCTGACCAGACTGCAGGCCATGACAGTCTCACCTTCCCCTTCATCCTTAACATTCGAGGGGGAGTCGCTAGACCGCAACTCCACTTCTCCTTGAGGCGGTATAACCAGGCCCGATCTGGCCTTCCGCGGCTGCGGACGTGGAGCCTTGATTGCAAGTCCACTGAGTAGTACTGTGGCTCCTGCTCTATAGATACCCGCCAAGTGAGTGAAGCATTACAATGGCCACACCGGGCCCAGGCAGCAATGTCCATGGTGAGAATCCAGCAGTCCGGGCAGACGAGGCACAGCCGCTCCATCCCATTAATGACTCCCAGGCAATTCCCCCGCATAGCTCCAACCGGACCCCCATATCTACCAGGGTCTGTTCCGGCCTATCCAGCAACCAGGTCAGAGCTGGCATAAGTCTCCCACCTTCCACCATCTCTCCCCTCATGCTAGTTGCAGCTTCTTCCAGGGCGTGGCGCCGCCCCAACATTTCCAGACGAGCTGGCGCCAAATGTCCTGATAAGCAAGCTTACTGTGTGTCACGATGCTGTAACCCCTTGTGCGAAGGACAAAACTTTACAAACACTCTGACGCTAGCAGGACTTGTCCAGACTTGCTGACTCTGTCGGTGGTTGCTGGTGGCAAAATAAGTTGTAGTATCCACTGTTCTGCTGGAAAATACACCTCAAACATAGTCTCTCCCCTTAGCAACAAGAAAAGTCCCAGGCATGCTTTACTGTTTAAAGGAATTGGAGAAGATATTTGTAGAACACTTGTAATGCCCAGCTTTAGCAGAACACTGTGCATATTTGTAATCCAGTGGTAATGTCCGGCCGTAGCATGGCACAGGACATATTTGTAATCCATGGCCCGCCATAGTTGCCATGGTCAACGACACATGGTACAAAGTCACTGAATTGCAGGATTTAGCATTAAAGTGTCCATCCCCAGCACTGGTTGGAGCAACTGGGTAAGCAGGCTGCAAAATGTAGCCATGTGCTCACTTGGCAGAGGCAGTAGTTGTGGTTCACCTTACAGCTGCCCTCAATCACACCAGATATCACACATCCGGAGACACTGACCAGGCTGGCTCTTGTTTTTGTTGTTTTATTTAGGGCAAAGAACTTGGATGGGGAAAAAGGGTGACTGTGGGGTGCCCCAGGAATTATTGTACACGACTTCCATATACAGTCCTGTATATGCACACTTGCTCTGCAGACTACCCTTCTGCAGACTGTTACTCCTCACAACTCTCCAGCACTCAGCTTGCTGACTGTTTCTCCTCACAGTTCTCTCTCCAGCACTATACTTGCAGACTATAAATCCTTCACTTCTCTGCAGCATATCACTTGGTTTCCAGCTTGAAAGGAAATTTATCAAGCTTCTCTACTCCTTTCTCTTCACCGCGGCTAGCACATGGTGAAGCTTACACTCTGTCAATGGGACCTCAGGACCACCCATTACAGGCCAGGGATCACGGGCCCATGAATATGTAGCTCAGTACATTGGTGCTAGCCTAGCCTTTGATGGACTACAACTCCCAGCCCATCCCTCTTCCAGGTCCCACCAACCTGCTTTTCTTCACAGTGACACTCCTTCCCCTGACTGGCTAGGGGCTTCCTCTTGGCTAGAGGCCTCCACAGCACCTCTGCTACATCTTCAGACTTCCACCTCCAACAACTCCTCCCAGATTGGGCTGACTCAGAGTATTTAAGGAGGCCTGCCCCCTGCCAATCCTGATAGGGGATTGGTCAGGGCTCCTTAGAACACTCCAGATGGCTCCACCTACCTCCCAGCTCTCTGACTAGAAATCCTCCCCATGTTCTTGAGAGAAGTGGGAGGTTCTGGTGACCTGTTGAATCAACTCAATCCTCCCTGAGCCACTCCCAAGCCCAGATCAAAACCTTCAGGCCTGCTCTTACACTCATGCCTGACTAAATTTTGCCTTTCCTGCAAAAAATCCTCTCTCAAAAACTTCTACACTCTGGGGGTGCTACACATAGATAAGATTTTTCTCAACAAAAGTGGAGTTTAAATGTTTGTTACCACCCCCCCCCCCCCCCAAAAAAAAGATTCTGCTCCTTTAAAGCATGTCATACAGCACAGTGGTTGTGCTGCGTTATTTGGCCCCTTCTATCAACTAAAACTGCCTGGCTCTGCTCTCCCCTCTGTAAACTGACCACGGTTTATCATGGCTCTGAGCCCTGACACTGTGGTCAGTTTATGTGCCTCCGTCATCGGCAGCTCTCCTTCCTCCGCTGTCCTCTCTCCCCCCTCCCTCCCTGCCTGTTTGCTCCTATGTCAGTGCCCTCCCCCTCCCCTCCTGCTACTGAAATTACAATTAATGTCTTATATAGTCCTGTTTGTTTCCTAATGATAGGTGCTCCTGTCTCTGTGTTTTATAAGAAAAAAATGCCCCCTATACCTGATTTCAGAGCACCGCTGGGAGTGACCTCTCCTCCTTTCGCCCCAATTGAAGTCAGCGGGGAAATCTCGACCCCGCCCGCTGCAGCTGTCAGTTGGACAGAACACAGAAACAGGGGCACCTATCATTAGGAAACAAACAAGATTATATAAAGTTATGACAGTGTGTTAACAACCACTTTAAGTGTGCTGTGCTTAACTTTGTAAGTTTTGGGATGAGTTTGTTGTATTTTTACCAACAAGTGACCCTTCACATGGTTTGCAAAGGTTCTTGTTGTCCTTAACATCAATTTTATAATACATCCATAGATCTTCTCTTCTCTTTCTACCAGTCACAGACGCCGACATTTCTGTATAGCTTGTGCAGCAGTGGGGATGGAAAAATAGGAGTGACTCACTCTGAGTCCGACTCGTCTCATTGAAGTCTGGATGTGGATGGTGAGGAGGAGACCTGCAAAGTACACTGCTGTAAATGATCTGAGGACAGTGAGGAGGTCTGTAATGCTGCACAGTGCTCTGGACGGTGGCTGAAATGTTACACAGTGCTCTGGACAGTGGTCTGAGAGATCAGTAATGCTGCACAGTGCTTTGGATAGTGGTATGAGAGGTCTGTAATGTTGCACAGTGCTCTGGACTGTGACCTGAGGCCAATAATGCTGCACAGTGCTCTGGATAGTGGTATGAGAGGTCTGTAATGTTGCACAGTGCTCTGGATGGTGGTATGAGAGGCCTGTAATGTTGCACAGTGCTCTGCATTGGTGGTATGAGAGGCCAGTAATGCTGCCCAGTGCTCTGGATTGTGGTCTGAGGGGTGGTGTGCAATGCACAGTGCTCTGGGATAGTGGTCTTACTCTGAGAGGCCTGTAATGCTGCACAGTGCTGGATGGTGGTCTCAGGGATGGCCTGTAATGCACAGTGCTCTGAATGCCAGTAATCAGAGGAGGCCTGTAATGCTCACAGTGCTCTGGACGGAAGGTGGTCTGATGGGAGGCCAGTATTGTACACACTCATAGTGCTCTCTGCCCTGGATGGTTGTTGTTGGGAGTGGGACTCTTGTCGGGAGGTCTGTAATGCACAGTGCTGCTCTGGATGGTCATCTGTGGATTCGGAGGCCTGTAATGCTGCAAAGTGCTGCTAAGCGAAGCACCCTATGGACTCGAATCGCTTGCTTGCTGGGAGCAGAAGCAGCGGCACTCATGGGCTCTACACAGGTGGAACTCCGTGGAAACCGGAAGTTCAGGAGGGTAATTGTCCCTGCCCCACATTTTCGCTTTGTTTTCATTCATTAAAGAAAACAGAATTGATTTTCGTCAGTGGATGAAAATGTGGTGTACTTTTCATTTAGTTTTCATCACTGTAAAAAGGCAACTGATGAAAATTTTGACAAAACTGTTTTCATCGACGAAATCAACACTGGCACAAAACACAACAAAATTCCTGCTAAATGTAGAAAATAAAACTGTATTGGGGTAATAAATAAAGCACTGTGTGTACGAGTTCTTGGGGCTCATTCACATAGGCGCTGTGGCCTAAATCCATGGTTTATGTGGCTGGAGCTGTGTGCAGGCAGCCTATGTTATGCCATGGGGACGTAGCAGCTGTACAAACACACATGTCCTATATTGACAGGTGTGTGGATGCAGGTGTATGGCTCCGAACACAGACAGTGTGCATTCAAGGCCACTCATTCACGCCTTCACACCTATCAAATTAGGACCTGCGGCTGTGTTCATACAGCTACTGCATCCCCATAGAGTAACAGGCGGCTCCATGTACAATCCACTTATTCACGCGGCCAGAGAACCCATGTGAATCCTTAGGGCTCACTCACACATAAAGTTGAGGGGTGGTAAAACCCCATGGATGAGCTGCACTTTTACTGCCCACAAACTGCTACCTCCTTTGGCAACAGAGGCAGGGGCTGGTGGTGTACATATGCCACGCCTACAATGCTATGCTTCGCGGCCATGGCAGAAATTATACCCCCATCAAACAAGACCCATTCAAGTGAATAGTGTTCTGCAAGCATCCACAAACGTGTGCAAAGCACGTGGTTGCAGCATGCTAGTGCAGGGTTAAAGTAGCCAGTGCAGAGACGATATGCCTCCTCGCTGCCTGTCAAATGCTCTCTGAAGAGCGATCCAAATGCTAACCACTCTTTAGAGAACAAAGCACATGTGAACGAGTTCTTTTTTAAAATATTTTGTATAATACATTTTTTACTTTTTTTTTAGAATTTCATTTTTTTACATTTTTTTATTGCCCTGTTTGGGGGGCTTTGGTGAAGTAGCAGAGTTCTAAACAGACCCTTAATGTCTCACTTTTGAGACAGAGAAAGGGAGTGATGACACAAATTCCTCAATTCCATGCTCTGTAGCCTCAGCTGCACTGGACATGAATGAATAGGAAACGCTCCGAGGCTTCCTGTTCATTCACAAACTAAAGCACAGTTGATTATGCTTCAGTGATAAATGGACACAGGAGCGATCAGTACCGACCGCTCACTGTGTTAATTTAGGAAAGGAAGGAGTCGGTCAATATGACATGTTTAGGCCCCCATCTTTACATCCTGAAACCGATCCCCCTGTGTGTCCCTCAGCAGCAAGAAGGAGAAGAAAGGAGGGAAGCCGGCAGCGCTGAAGGGTAAAGGGCACACAAAGGGGTCCAGACAGCAGGTGGAAGGGGGAACACAGGAAGGTAGAACAGCAGGGGGGTGGAAGCGATCAGAGTGGGGGCGCAGATACTAGAACCGAACCTCCGACAGTGCAACCGTAGGGAGAAAGGGGACGCCAGCAGCACTGTAGGGGGAGCCACAAGAGTCAATTGTCAGCAATAAGGCAATACAGCCATCTGCTCTGCTTGGCGGGTGCCCGGTCCCCCATTTTGAACTAAGTGACCTGGACCCGATACAGGAGGGCAGGGGCTCTACCCCTTGACCTTGAGGCAAGATCCTTGAGGAAGACACCGAGGTCCCAGCTACACTCAGCTGAGGGGCCTATTCACAAATCCATGTCCAAGGATCAAGTTGGGTCAGCTCACTGGAGAGAACCAAGAGGAAGTTGGTGGGAAAGAGTCCAACTGTCCTATGATGATGTGAGTCCACATCTCCCTAACTAGGGAGATTCTGGTGTATGGAAGGAGGAAACCGATGATCACCAGAAGTCATCAACAGCATTAGGAATCCTGTGGGGCATTCAGTTTGTGAAGTGCAGCCAGAAATCGAGGACTCCTCAAATTGTTCCATTTGCAGTTTATCTGGGTATCCCATGGTCCCTACATCCTTATCCAAGCTCATTGTTCCAATAAAAAAAACCTTAAAATGATTCTCTAGACTGTTTTCTGAGCCAGTGAAGGAGTGAATAAAATGCTGTGTGCCTGGCTGTGTGCACCCTAAAGGAGAAATGGGACCAAATTCACCAGCGGTTCCTTAGGGGTGTGCTACACTAATATCACTGCTGCTGCCACGCACCCCTTCTCCTTTCAAGCTGTCAAGTATCTGCAGAGGCTGTGTGAGAGGAGAGAGAGGACTACTACTGCTGCTGTTGCCGGGCTGTAAGTGTAGTCTGAATAAGCCCCACCAACCACCTGGGAAGACCGAGAGGAAGAGAAAATTGAAGTGCTGAGGAACCTGGGAAGAACAAAGCCTGCTGGGAATAGCTATGACTTTTGGGGCATGTAGTCCCCCAGGGAGACTGAGCCTGTACTGTACTACAGATTGGTTCTATGCCAACATTACCAAAGCTATGCAGAGGAGGAAAAAGAAGGACTGTTGCTGGACTTGGGGTCCTCGTTGGGAGAACATTGTGGAGGACACAGCGCAGCAGACTGCTGACAGGATGATTTGCTTGAGTGTAGAGGATGTAGAAAAGCTGAATTATGCACATCTCCTGGCCTGTGGGGACAGCACTGTAAAGCCTGGTGTCCCCACCTGATTTGGGAGAGGACTTCACTGCAGCTGGCATCTCTGAGCCCTGGACAGAGAGTGAGAGGAGACAAGTTCCCATTGAGTGGAAGGAGGCAAGTCGGTGGCCATACCCTACATAAGGGATTAGTATTACTCACTTAGGATACTGTGCATACCTTGGTTTGGAGGTACATAAATTTGAGTGCGTCAACGCCGGATTTGGGCCCCAACGCACTGGCCAGTAGGAGAAAGTTAGTCGCAGACTGTTGGACCATTCCCCTTTGCATTGTCCTTAGACAGTACATCCCATCATAGTATAGAAATTAGGGGTCAGTCGCTGGTCCGCTTGTTCAATAAAAGTGTATATGTTATTTTGCAAATGTTTTCACATATTAAAGTGTTTATTGCTGTTTTTTATTTCTTTTTATTTGGTTGTTGTATTATTGTGTGTTATTACATTAAATATTTGCTCTTCAGCCCAGGAGTGTCAGAGAGTGTGGTGCTGCTCCAAGAGTCATCAGCACTGGGAATAGGGACCCAAGAAACAGCAGCTCCTTTGGGGGGAGGTGCTACAAGTGATTCATTCCTTTGTGTTTTTGCATTGCATGTAAAAGCCTATAAAATTGCTTATCCACTTGCTGTTCAGGGCAATTTTGAAATATTTCACATGGACGGTAGAATCTGCATTTTTGGCTAGAAAACTACTTGCAACCCCTAAACATAATATATTTTCTGAAAGTAGAGACCCCTGAGAATAAAAGTTGAATTTTTTTTATGTTGCATGAAATTTGCACAGAGGTTTATCAAATTTTCAGGAAAAAAATACACGTAAATTAATTTAATGCAGACAATCACAATATAAGACCATCTTTTTTTATAAAATATATAGGATGATGTTGTTTTGAGTAATTAGATACCAAACATGTCAAGATTTAAAATTTAAATATGCTCCCCCCCCCTTTGTTTTTTCCTTCCTTCTTTTATATCTATCCTTTACATCTTCTCTCTGGACAGGAACTCCCTGTCATTCCACTAACGCAACAGTTAAGCATCTTCTGTAACTTTCTACAATGTAAAAGTTTGGGGTTTCCCCAAGAATGTTTGCTCCCGGTTATAACGCCCTTTGATCTTTTTGTTGATTACACCAATATAGAAACCTAATATCAAGTACCACAGACCTAACAGTGATGTACTACCTCCTCGCAGAGCACAGTTTGATCCCATGGGGGTGCCCGGGTTGGAGGGTTTTACACATACAGTCCATAAGGAAAAACAGTACTTCCCACCTAGCAGATAAATGTTTTTCTGTTCTCTTATTGATCTTTGGAACTTTATACCCACGGTAACCCTGTTCAGACATTTACTGTATTCAGAAGAACCTATTGCATGAATGTTTGTAACTAGAGTTGAGCGAACTTCTAGAAGTCCGGGTTCTGCTGGTTCGGCAGAACTTCGGGACAAAGTCCGGGTTCGGGTCCGGACAGAACCCGAACTTTGTCCCGGACCCCGAACCCCATTGAAATCAATGGAGACCCGGACTTTTAGGTACAAAAAGTGCTGTAAAATAGTCCTGGAAGGTCCTAGAGGTCTGAAAAAGGAAGGAAATGTGGGTAAGGGTGGGACAAGTGACCTACAAAGAAATGGGGACAGGGAAATAACTTTAAATATTTAAAAAAAAATAAAAACATAAAAAATGCAAAAATAGAGATCATCTTCAAAATGGGTCTGAAAAGTATTAATTAACATTAGAGGCCATAGAACTGTTCTAAAGTCATCTTCAAACTGTGTCAAAAAAGTAT
>BLSH010445704.1:30154-44390 GCA_018402905.1 Glandirana rugosa
ATGACATCGGTCAGCCCTTGGCCAATTAGACCTCCTAGCGAACCTTGACTATATATTCCGAAAGTTAACAGCCGTCACTCCCCTCTACCAGAAAGTGGACCACCACCATATAGTGATAGCCTTATTCCTTCTAAATTTTTGTCGTCACCTACGTAGAAAAAAACTTCTTTCCTGTAACCTAAGCTATATACTTTAAATCCTTATAAACTTGAAAAGTGACATGAAAATATAAATATAAACCCTGTGAATAATTACAACTAAAAAATTGTGAATAAACTATCATCGTGATGTGAACAAAGTGTAAATTTAAAATAACTCAAATATTCTTTCCAATGTTTATCTCAACTCGCCCGGACCCGAACCCGGACTTTTTTTGAAAAGTCCGGGTCTGGGTCCGGGTCCCGGACACCCCAAAGTTCAGTACGGACCCGAACTTTACAGTCCGGGTTCGCTCAACTCTATTTGTAACCTTTCTTATAAACTCAATAAAATTTAAATGTGAAACAAGTGTAGTGCTACTATCAAATAAGTGTTAAAAAATCAACATTAATAAGTGTCCCAAATATAAATATAAAAGTACAGTGAAAAGTTCAAATATTCCTAAATTTCATATATCGAATCCAATGTCCTTTCTTCAAAAAAAGATGCATCCACTGCTGTTTTTAAATCTTCCTTATTCCGATAGTGATATACCACCACCAGGTGAAAGACCATCTCCCCTCACTGCCGACAATTGAAAGCCTTATATATCAGTTCCAAGCGATCCTCCAGATTAACCGGTTCCCGACTGGCTACAGTATATTTACTGCAGCAAAGTGGCTGCATTCCGCGAATCTCCGTAAATGAACGGCGATTCGCAGACGTGCAGCTAGGGGGCTCTTGTGCCCGCAGCATTCTGCGTGAGTGTGCCCGCGGCTCGGGCGGACCCGATGTCCACTGATGAACCACGAAGAGCTGCTAGAGGGTAAGAACGGGGAAGCGCCAAAGTAAACTCGGAGGTTCCCCGTTCTGATTCTGACAGGCAGCATGTAAGAGATCTACTGATCGCTGTCACTGGAATCAGCTAGATCTCTTATGTCCCTGACAGCCCAGCCCCCTCACAGTTATAACACCCTAGGGAACACAGTTAACCCCTCGATCCCACCCCCCAGGTTAACCCCTTCACAGCCAATGACATTTATACAGTAAACAATGGATATTTAAATTTCTGATCGCTGTATAAATGTCATTGGTCCCAAAAAAGTATCAAAAATGTCCGACATGTCCGCCTCAATATCAATGTCCCGATAAATATCGCAGATCGCCGCCATTACTATTAAAAAAAAAAAAAAATCAGAAATGAATTCTCATGGTTTGTAAACGCTGCAACTTTTCTGCAAACCAATCAATAAACACTGATTGCAATTTTTTTTTTACCACAAATATGAGGAAGAATATAAATCGGACAAAACCAATGAATAAATTCGTTTTTTTATTTTTTTTTGGATTAGTATTTTAGCAAAAAGTAAGAAATATTGTTTTTACTGCAAAATTGTTGCTCTTTTTTTGTTTATAGCAGCGATCAGAAATGATGCAAAGGTAACCAAATACCACCAAAAGAAAGCTCTATTTGTGGGGAAAAAAAGGACACAAATTTAGTTTGGGTGGGGGTGAAGTGGTTAAAATCCTTCCTTTCCTTCTAGGACACAGCACTCCACTCCACCCCGAGCCGTATATATATACGAACCACCACTCTCCTACATTCCCAATGGCCGGTGATGTCAGTAGGCTTGACTTCTCCTCCTAAACATGTGTGCAGCCCTGTGATTGGGCTTCTTCTCCCTACTGAAGAAGCCCAATCACAGGGCGACACACATGTTCAGGAGGAGAAGCCCAGCCTGCTGACATCAGTACTGTACTATTATATTTATATATAGGACACTTATGAATATTGATTTTTAACACCAATTTGATAGTAGGGCTATACTTGTTTCACATTTATTTTGTTTATTGGTGTGAGTGAATTCACTAAATTAGTCTCAGCTGCAACTTATTATTTTTTTATAATTTGTGGGATATAGAGATAGGTAGCGCTGTTTGTATATTTTGATTGGTTTTATAGATTTAAAATTTGCACACACCTTTGAAATAGCAACAAACTACAGTGCCTAACATTCTTCATAGGTGACGCTTTAAAAGGCCTTTACAGATTACCAGTTTAGAGTTAAACACGAGCTATGGTGCAAGAATTATTGCTCTCACTCTGATGTTTGCAGCAATATCTCACATGTGTGGTACAATTACCACTTACACATGCGTGCTGGACCTACACTGCATTTGCGTGTGTGTATGGGGGACCAGGGCGATTTATTTATTTTTTATTATTTTATGTAAATATACTTTTTAAAACATTTATTTTTTTCTTTCAACCTTATTGTTATCACAAAAGGTTGAACAAGCCCCCTTGTGATAAATTTAGGCAGGTGACAGGTACCCTTTATGGAGACATCAGGGGTCTGTTACACCCCTGCCATCAAAAGCAGCTGTAACAGCCAAGGAATGACAGCTCTGAAGCCTAAGTGACAAAATAATTGTTGCTTCTGGCTTCATTCGTCACAGAGGAGATGGGGGAAAACATGTTCCTCCATTTCCTCAATGGAACTCTCCTGATTGTTTACTGTGGTCCCAGGCTACACGGAGGAATGGGAGAAACTGGGAAACACTGTGGGTGGTGGCAGGAGGGGGCCCTTTCGAGCAAAGTGATTGGATGGCTATAGAGCCACCAGGATCAACTTTACAACTGATTACTGGTTGAAAAAAATGGTACCAGGATCTGCAGCCATGATCCTGGCATAACCACTGGCTGACACAACGTTTTTATACATACGTTGGTCCACAAGTGGTTAATCATAGTCTTCTTTGATATTGCTAGATATTGCAAATGGCATAGGGGGTTCTTTATTGTTAGAGCAGTAAGGATGTGAATCTCCCTTCCACAGTTGGTGGTGTCAGTTGGGAGTGTCGATATTTAAAAAGAAAAATCTTAGCAAATGCAATATACAGGGATATGGGAAATGTTTGTGACTTAAACACACACACACACACACTACTGTACAAAAGTTTTAGGCAAGTGTGAAAAAATGTTGTAAATTAAGAAAGATTTCAGAAATTGAAGTGTTAGTTTATTTTTATCAAAATCAAATTGGAAAGTGAATGAACGGAAGAGAAATCCAAATCCAATCAATATTTGGTGTGACTTTCCTCATTGTGGAGGACACAGTGCAACAGACTGCTGACAGGATGATTTGCTGGAGTATTGGAGGTGCAGAGAGGCTGAACTGTGGACATCTCCTGGTCTGTGGGAACACAACTGTGAAGCCTGGTGTTCCCACCTGATTGTGGAGAGAACTTCACTGTGGCTGACATCACTGAGCCCTGGACAGAGAGTGGGAGGAGACAAGTCGCCACCCTAGAACTCAGTGAGGCCACTGCCCATACCCTTCTGAATCCTACTTAAAGGATCAGCATTGCTCACTTAGGACAACATGCATACCTGGGTTGGGAGGGACTTAAATTTGAGTGCTCCAACTATGAAATTGGGCCCCAACGCACTGGCCAGTTGGAGAGCATTTGCCAGAGAATGTTGGGCAATCACCCTTGCATTGCCCCTTAGACAGTATATCCCATAGTATAAGGATTAGGGGTCAGTCACTTGTACGCTTGTTCATAAAGAAGTGTATATGTTATTTTGAAAATGTTTTCACATACTTGTTGAAGTGTTTATTGCTGTTTTCCACCTATTTTGTACAGATACTCCTCGTTTCCATTCAGACTTATGATCATCTCTCCCCACTTAAACAACACATTATACATCATGATATTGTGCAGTACAGTACAGAATTTTGATTTGTGTTCTGTACCTATGCAAGTTTAAACAACGTTACTGAGCTGGAGTTTTGTGTTTAGTCCTTTCTTTCCACAATACAGTACAGTACAGAAGTTAAGAATGCGTAAAATACTGATTAGTTGTGACTCCTCGTTTAACAACCAATTTGTTTAACGACCCTGTCGTTGGAACGGAACCTAGTCATTACGTAAGGAGTACCTGTATTATTGTGTGTTATTACAATAAATATGCGCTCTTCAGCCCAGGAGTGTCGGAGAGTGTGGTGCTGCTCCGAGAGTCATCAGAACAGGGGACCCAAGAAACAGCAGCTCCTTCGGGGGTAGGTGCTACAAATGATTAATTCCTTTGTGTTTTTTTGCATTACATGTAAAAGCATATAAAATCGCTTAAAAGGATAAGTCCACCTTTTCACAAAAAAATGCAATTTTTTTGCAGGTAATATAAATGGGCAATTACTATTTTTATTTTGGGGGCCAGGAAAGCATTGCACCGGTGATCAGCATATCACAAGTGCAATGCAGAGCAGTGTTGGCAGCTCTGCACAAACTACAGTGCCTAAAATTATCCATAGGTGACCATTTAAAATCCTACATAGTTTACCATTTAAGAGTTTAACGTGAGTTATGGCACTAGAATTTTTGCTCTTACTCTGACTTTTGCAGCAATATCTCACATGTGTGGTACAATTACCATTTACATATGTATGCTAGACCTACTCTTTTTTAGAGACATCAGGGGTATGCCCTCCAAAGCTACTAACCAAGCATAAATTGTGCTCGGTTAGCTACTTCCCTGTAACAGCCAGGGAATGATAGCTCTGAAACCAAAGTGACAAAATAATTGTTGCTTCTGGCTTTATACGTCACAGAGGAGATGGGGGAACACGTGTTCCTCCATCCCTCTTTGGGAAGCTGCCCTGACCATGGTCCCGGGCTCCCTGGACAGGAGGGGGGCCCTTTGAGTTCTGTAAAAATGATCAGGCAGCTATAAAGCCACCCGGGTCACTTTTACAATACAGCTGATTGCTGGCTAAAAAAAAACAATACAGCTGCAGCCATGACCCTTGAATAACTACTTGTTGAAAGGAATTTTTTATATATATGTTGGTCAGCAAGTGGTTGATCACAGAGTTTCCTTGGATATTAGTAGATGATATAAATGGATGCAATGAGTTCCTAAGTAAAAATGAAAGAAATGTGCAATGTTTTAGTGTTTTCTTTAATCATTTTTCACTGTAGATGGAGAAGGCGGAGTGGTTGTGGATGTCAACGAACGGACATTGAATAATGTGAGAATTTTGTGCTATCTATAAATA
This sequence comes from Glandirana rugosa, assembly GCA_018402905.1. Lineage (NCBI taxonomy): Eukaryota > Metazoa > Chordata > Amphibia > Anura > Ranidae > Glandirana > Glandirana rugosa. The sequence goes on from BLSH010445704.1 coordinate 35,356, forward strand.
TGTAATATATCATAAACAATGTAATCAACAATGAATAAAAGGAGAAATCAATCCCAATCCTCCATGTATAAAATCCAACCATCAAGTGAACATATACTACCAAGAATTACCATGACAATGATTAGATGCGATATTATAGAAAAATTTCCAAATAAAGGAAAATGTCTCTAAATATATAACCATGCATTGTCTGTGGTCATTTGTATTCAACCGCCCCTGTGTATGAATCCCTCCAAATAACGTAATCCCACCCACCAGTGCTCAAAAAGATCTCACCAAAGGGGTAATAAGTACTTTTTTTTATGAATAAGAGGGAAACCTTGGACACTTTGGGAGGAAGGCCCTGAGCATGCACTTGCTCAGAATACCTCCAAAAGGAAAAAAGATAGAGGCTACAGCATCATCCTTGGAATAGGTGGCTATGAAATGCCAGGAGATGGTATCATATACCAGGCTTCCACTGATTTTTTTTTTTTCATCCCCTCTTACCTGTTATGCAGGGTTTTCTCCAGAAAACATCTGTCCACCAAATCTTGCCTTGTCCTGCTGTAATCTGCTGCTCTGCTACCACAAACAGGGACCTGCACCTCCATATTCCCTTCCTTATTTATCAGGAGCTGGCTATCTCTTTTGGGTTCTTGTAGCCAGCCCCCAACGATGAACCACCAGGTCCACCTTCCAGCCACTGTGTGTACCTGCTTCTGCTGTGACACCGGAGGCTGGTAGGAAAGGTTCCTGATCATGCTGAGCACTGTAATTGGCTGTGAAGTGATGGCATCATCAGGAGACTGTCCTACCAGCTCCATGATGTCTGTAGTTGACCATGAGCAGTGGGTGACAGTTCAGTCACAGTTCTAGTGGTGCTGATCGTGCGCCCCCCAGATCAAGCTCTGTAGCCCTTCATAATAAGATCCAATACCCTCTAGTGAGTTCTTTGTGAGCCCTGGTGTATGGGACTGAGCTATTTGGAGAGATTCGGAAACAGAAATAGTTGAAGATAAATGATCACAGAAAATACAAAGTTATACATTTAGGATTATTTTTCTTTATTTGGATTTTGCTACATTGTCACATTTGGTATATGCATTTATTTTTTAGTTTAATTTTATACAGAATGGATTGCACTAGATTTTTCTATTTGAAAAGCTGACATATTGGAACTGTTAACAGAACTCTGATAAGGGACTGATCAATGGGGTCTCCGAATTCTGATATGGTAAAATACTGATCAGTGGGGTCTCCAGCCAGGTCTTGCAAGGTTCAGCGTTGGTTTTCCAAATCCATGCTTCACTGCGGTTTAGAAGCCAACACCAGGATGTTTCGTAGCCAAACTTCAACCTCAGTTTCAGTGGAGGACGTTCCCATGATCTTAAGGAATCTGAAAAACGGGATTTATATATAGTCTGAGAACATTCCTAAAGAATAATACCCTGAACTTATCCAAACTTAACACTTGTTCTACTGAAAATATGTTGTTTGGTGGCTTCCAGTGGGGTTAAAGGCTTAGTCTACTGTTTGGACCATGATTATATTACACTCATATTTAGGGTTTAACATGAAATATTAATTTGTGCCCCATCCCCAAAACCCAGGTGCATGTTCCTGGGAAGTCTTTTTTTTTTTTAATTCAGGGGGGGGGGGTTGTGCGTGGTTCTGCTCACAGAGCTACATCATTAAGGTCCAGGAATGACGACTGGAAGTCACTACAACTTCCATCTGCCTCCATGGAGAGAATCCCAGGAGCAAGGCAAAGGTGTCACCGCAATTCAGTTGTACTTGAGATACATTTTCTCCAGTCCCATAACAGAAGGTTCATACCTCTGTATAGACCAGCCCCAGGTCTGGACCTTGCAAGAGCCTGGGCATTGACCAGCCCCAAGTTTGTACAGAGGTATAGACCTTGCAAGAGCTTGTGCATTGACCAACCCAAAGTCTGTACAGAAGTCTAGACCTTGCAATAGCCTAAGCATTGACCAGTCCCTAGTCTTTACAAAGGTCTGGACCTTGCAAGAGCCAGTGCACTGACCAGCCCCAAGTCTGTACAGAGGTCTGGACCTTGCAAGAACCAACCCAAAGTCTGTACAGAAGTATGAATTTTTTTTTTTCGGAAAAAAAAGTTGCTGTACAACTGTGCTTAGCTGGATTTGGCCTTTAATTTGTTGCTTACTTAAATACTTCATGTAAAGCTTCATGTCCTAAAATCACTCTGTCCACCCAGGCTGCTGCACAATTCTCACCTTTATAGTCCTTTGTTCCCTGTCATTTCCTGTCCCATTCACCTAACATTCTCACCTTTCCTCTACTGTTCTTAGCATTTCCTTGGCTTTCTCAGGCTCAGTCCTAAGATACGTCTGGAACATAGAGAAGGTCTGAATAAGACCCATCAGCCCTGCCAATGGAACTTGGATCTTGGTCACAACACTTTCTATCCTGTAAAGGCAAACAGCACTGTGAGTTAATGAAGAGGTTATAGAAAACAAATGCAACCCTTACATTCCTATTAGAAGTTATTTATATAGTGACATCATATGCTGTTGTGCTGTACAAGTAATATAAACAAGGGTGATTACTACAGATAGTACCAATACATGCATCTAATTGCAGAATATACTGTGTATGTGTTAGTGATAAGTTAAAGCCCAACTCCAGAGAATTTGATAATCCTCCCTTGCAATGGAAGTGCACCCGCGCGCTGCAAGGGATAATTGCTCATTTATTCTAGGGTAGATGGCAGGTGCCACTCCCCCATGCTCTGGCGGTGGACTGTCACTTGGCGTCATCATGTCAAAAGAAGGTCAATGGATCCTGCATCAGTGTTCATGACATCAGCACCTTAGACGACTAGAAAGTAGATGATAGTGTAGGGAATAAGTAAATCTTCTTTTCTGTGTCCCCTAAACCAGTGGTTCTCAACCTCAGTCCTCAAGTACTCCCAACGGGCCACGTTTTAGGAACTTCCCTTAGGTAAATTAGCTCTTATCAATACCATGTCATTGATATTGATTTAAAGCAGCTGTGCAAAGTAAGGAAAGGAAAACCTGAAAACCTGAGTTAGACTTACCGGTAACGGTATTTCCACGAGTCTTTCAGGACAGCACCTGGAGAGTGCAGCTCCGCCCATTTCCTAGGAAACACTACAGTCAGAACTTTAAAGTCCGCCCTCTTCCACCATGGCCTCAGTTGTTTTGAGGACCTCCAGCCATGCTGAAAGATATAAGCGAACATATTAAATTCATGTTATTTAACATCTATCCACAAAAAAAGGCCCAAGGGAGGGTCATCGGCGCTGTCCTGAAAGACTTGTAGAAATACCGTTACCAGTAAGTCTAACTAGGGTTTTCTCCCTTCGTCTTTCAGGACAGCACCTGGAGATGATAAAAGAGTACTTACCCTAGGGTGGGACCACTGCTTGCAGGACCTTCCTGCCAAACGATTACTCTGCCGCTGAGAGCAGGTCCATCCTATAGTGACAAGTGAAGGTGGAAAAACTCGTCCATGTGGCTGCTTTACATATTCGTCCTGGTGAGGTCCCAGCTCTCTCTGCCCAGGATGTTGCCACTGCTCGTGTAGAATGAGCTACTATCCCCCTAGGGGGGGTTTAACCCTAAGGCTCTGTATGCCTCACCAATAGCCATCCTGAGCCACCTCCCAATGGTGTTTTTGGAGGCTCTATAACCCTTTTGGTGTCCCGAAAAGAGAACAAAAAGAGAATCTGATTTCCTAAAATCTTTGGTTATCTCCAAATATTCTAGCAAACACCTCCTTACATCGAGGTTATGAAACTGCCTTTCTTTAGGGTTTTTCGGGCAGGGACAAAAGGTTGGTAAAATTATTCCTTGAACCCTGTGAAAGGTTGAAGACACCTTAGGCAAGAAACCTGGGTCTGTCCTAAGGACAACTCTATCCTGGAAGATTGTCAGGAATGGTTCCCTAATAGATAGGGCCTGCAATTCGCTGACCCTTCTTGCTGAGGTGACCGCTATTAATAGCGCTAATTTAAGTGACCACATCTTTACTGTGGTTTCCGTCAGTGGTTCAAAGAGCCTTTTAGTCAGTCCCTGTAGTACCACCAATAATTCCCATTTAGGGAATACTTTTATTGGCACTGGTCTCATCCTAGCCAGCGCTTTGAAAAACCTTACAAAAAGATGATTCAGAGATAAACGTCTCTCTAAAAATACTGATAAGGCTGCCACCTGTACTTTTAGGGTACTGATTGCTAGACCTTTTTCTAGGCCGTTTTGCAAAAATTCCAAAACTGAAATCTCCTCCTGTGGAGCACAGTTCTTTTCACTGCACCAGGAGTTAAAACGTTTCCACATTTTAAAATAAATTGCTTTTTTTGTCACTTTCTTTCTACTGTTGAATAAAGTAGAAATCAGGCCGTCCGATAGTCCTTTTTTCTTCAGGACCTGCTCCTCAGTAACCAAGCTGCTAGCCTGAGCTGGGCCACGTTGGGATGTAGAAGTGGTCCTCGATTTAGTAGATCTTCTTACTGGTAGTAGCCAATGTGGTACTACTGCTAACTTTCCCAGTAGTGAGAACCAGACCCTTTTGGGCCAGTACGGAGCCACTAGAATCAAAATGGTCTAAGCACTAACGGGATCATCTGTACCGGGGGGAATCCATAGCACAAACGGAAGGACCAGCTCTGGGCTAGCACATCTAATCCTGCCGATTGGTCCCCCTTGTCCAGGGAGAAGAATGTTGGCACTTTTGCGTTTCTTTGTGACGCAAATAAATCTACCTGGGGAATGCCCCCCGTGTGCTATCATCTGGAAGACCTCTTTGTTTAGGCTCCAATCTGATTCTCTCACCCTTTCCCTGCTCAGAAAGTCTGCCAACTGATTCAGAGTGCCCTTCAGGTGTATTGCTGTAATGGACACTAGATTGGCTTCCGCCCAATACAGAACTTCCTGGGCTAGGCTCAGATGTTTTTTGCTTTGAGTGCCTCCCTGTTTCGTGATGTAAGCCACCGTGGTGGCAATGTCCGATAGGATCTGGACGCGTCGATCTTTGATTGCTTCCCCGAAGGCCCTGAGGCCCATAGAGACTGCCTTTAGCTCTTTCCAGTTGGAGGACCTTCTCGCTTCCTCTTTGGTCCAAGAACCTTGAGCCATGTCGTCCCCGAGATGCGCTCCCCAACCCCAGGAGCTCGCATCTGTCATCAGAACTTTCTGTGTTGGAAATGCCCAAACCAACCCTTTGTTCAGGTTTTCCTGGACTCTCCACCACCATAGTCTTCTTTTCACCGAAGCGGGGATCCTTATTCGCTTTTCCAAGGACTCCCCATATGTCCACCCTTGTAGAATCGCTTGCTGTAGGTCCCTTGAGTGCAGGCGTGCCCATTGCACTGCTGGGATAGTTGCTGTGAGCAGCCCCAGTGTGGACATTGCCGAGCGAACTGTAATGGCTACATTCGTCTGTACTTTCTTCACTGCTTCTGTGATCTTCTATACCTTCTCTTTGGGGAGAAACATCTTTCCTGTCACTGACCTGATGGAGTACCCCAGAAATATAATCTCTTGGGAAGGTGTCAAGCTTGAATTGTCCCTGTTCAGGAGCCATCCTAGTCCCTGTAGGTGGGCCTGCATTGTTACCAGGTCTCTGGCCAGTGTCTCCCTGGATCTGGCAAATAGAAGGAGATCGTCCAGATATGGAACTATCGATACCCCTTTTAGCCTAAGGGGAGCCAGAGCCTCTTCCATAATCTTCGTAAATATCCTCGGTGAGGAAGACAGACCGAAGGGGAGAGCTCTGAATTGGAAGTGTGACACTACCCCTTTTTTGCTGACCGCAAACCTCATATACTTCTGGGATGCCGCTGCCATGTGGACGTGTAGGTATGCATCCCGGAGGTCTATTGAGGCCAAAAAGCAGCCTACTGGAAGCAGCTTTCTGACCGAATAGATTGTATCCATCCAGAACTTCTTGTATTTGATGGCTCTGTTCAGAATCTTTAGGTTTATTATTAAGCGGAACTTCCCTGATGGTTTTTTCACCATGAAGATGTGTGAATAATAACCCCGACCTTCTTCCATTCAAGGTACTGGCATAATTACTTGCTGTTGCAAAAAATCGTCGATCAAAGTCGTCATCGCTAGCGACTTTTCCTGATCCTTGGCGATTTGGGTCACATAAAATCTGGATGGTGGCAGCTCCGAGAATTCCAGTACATATCCTCTTTTGATGATCTTGAGAATAAACGCACTGGTTGTCTCTATCTGCCACTGTGGGAGAAAAGCTTGTAGTCGCCCTCCCACACTCTGTGCTTGTCACTGGCTTTTCTTTGGCTGGCCGGGGGGCCGAAAAAGGACCCCAGTCCTGCCCCTTCCTCTTTGAGGCCTCCAAGGATTCTTTCCTGATTCCTTGGGGTCCCTAGGGTTTTGAAAAGGCCCAAACTTTTTCTTGGTTTTGAGCTCAGTCTTCTGTTTCTTCGGGAATGCCTTCTTCCTGTCCGCTGTTCTGTCTAACACAGCATCTAGGCCTGGACCGAAGACTAAATCCCCCTCAAAGGGGAGACCACAAAGCTTGGATTTGGATGCTGAATCGCCTGTCCAAGTTTTCACCCATAAGGCTCTTCTTGCCGCATTAACTAAGGCAGAGGACCTAGCGGTCATCCTTATGGATTCCGCCGAGGCATCTGCCAAGTAGCCTACAGCTTTTTTCAATGCTGGCAGAGTATCCAACAAGTCTTTGCGGGTCGTACCAGCCTTGATATGAACTTCCAGCTGTTCTAGCCAATGATCTAGGTTTCTGGCCACTACAGTTGATGCCATTGCTGGCTTGAGATTATTAAGTGTTGAATCCCAGGCTTTCTTTAGTAAAGTATCTGCCCTTTTATCCATGGGGTCTTTTAGGACCCCCATGTCCTCAAAGGCCACGTCCGTATTACGTGATACCTGGGAAAATGCCGCATCCAACTTGGGTCTTTTGTTCCAGATGTGTGCGGCATCTTCATCAAAGGGGAACCTCCTTTTCAGAGACCTAGAAAAAAACGGGACCCTTTCTGGGTCTTTCCATTCTCTCTTAACCGCCTCTGTTAGTACTTTATGTACTGGAAACACTCTGTTTAATTTCGTCCATCCCTTCACACATCCTATCATGAAGAGACAGTTGGGCCTTGTCCTCTTTAATTTTTAACGTAGTATGGATGATTTTTAGTAGTTCATCTACTTCATCCAAGGTCAATTTGTAGCAGGAAGTAGGCCCCTGTCTTTCCCCTTCCTCATTTGACTTTGAGGAAGTGCTACCCCCTTCTTCTTCGTCCGAATCACTCAGCATCCTCTTTAAGGTAGATGCGTGTGAACCAGACGGCGAGCTACCCCTAGGTTGTAGAGGCACTGGACGCTTATTCAGATAGTAATGGAAGGACTGAAATGTGTCTTCCAATTCCTTCCTGAAGCAAGTCAGCATCTCACAAGGTTGAGACGGAGGTGCTGCTGCTGTCTCCTCCCTCACTAACTCTGCTATACAAGTCTTGCACCATGGCCTTGTCCAAGACTCCTTAAAGTGTGGTTTTACATGACGCACACTTCTTTTTGGGAGAAGAGGAGATATGCTTAAGTTTTTTTCTTTACATTTCACCTGAAAGACACCAAACCCAAAACGCAAACATCAACACAATATGATCTGGTCTCAACACACTAGCAGACCTACATCAATAAAAATAACAGTGAACACCAAACAAACCCCATAGATTCACTGTTCCACCACAGAAGAAAAACCCCCATACCAGCTTCTGGGGGTAGTGGTGCAGGCTCCCCCTCCCCCTAAGGGGGAAGGAGGAGGGAACAAACATTTCTTTGCCCAATGTAGCATGAGACCTCTGCCTCCTTACCTGGGCCTGGCCGGTGCTTGTGGCTCCTGCTCCTGCCACTGGTGCTGAAGCTTCTGACTCCATTCCTGCAGAGCACACAGCGGGCGTCCATCAGCGCTTTAAATCTTTTAAAATCTGAATTTCCCGCCGTTGCGGGGCCGGAAATGCAGCGGCCGAAAGCCCGCCCCCTTCCCCTGCATTCCAGCGGCCGGAACCGGAAGCCGCGTCGCCCTGCCGGAGATGACGTCGCCCGTCCCCCGGAACGAGTACAGGAGAAGCCACGGGGCTTCCATCCTCCCCGTGGTTCCCGACTACCTCGCTCGGTCTTTTAGGAGCGGGACCGCCGCCAGCCTCTGCCCTCGCCGGGCTTTTAGAGGGGAAGAGGACACCGAACTACCCCCCGCCCGTCAGGGAGGATGTTGGGTTGGCCCAAAAGACAAGAAAATCGCCGTACAAGGTAGGTTCCTAACGCTCCCCACCTGGAGAGAGTGCAGCCCCCCCTCGGTCCCCTGCAGCACTTCCACCATGGCTGGAGGAAACACTACAACTGAGGCCATGGTGGAAGAGGGCGGACTTTAAAGTTCTGACTGCAGTGTTTCCTAGGAAATGGGCGGAGCTGCGCTCCCCAGGTGCTGTCCTGAAAGACGAAGGGAGAAAACATGGCTCCGTTGGGGGTACTTGAGGACAGAGATTGAGTACCACTGCCCTAAACGGGCAAACAAACTATACAGTGGTGGCATAGCTTCACTGCAAGGGATAATTTTTAAGTTTCCTGGAGCCGGGCTTCAGCATAGCATAAGATACATATAATTCAAAAAGATAAAGTGACACTCATGGAGCTTGAAAAATGTTCACCTTTCAAGCTCTGTGAGTTCCGCCTTTTCTTTTGAAGTATAAGGAAGCAGTGCCGGATCAGTGCGCTGTATATAAGGCGACAGTGTGTGTCATGATAGATAATGGAGGAGGAAGCAATGCTGGAAAAGTAAACTATATACGGTGGCAGAGTGGGGGGGAGATTTGCTAAATCTGGTGCAGCTGTGCATGGTAGCCAATCAGCTTCTAACGTCAGCTTGTTCAGTTAAGCTTTGACAATAAAAAAAAAAAAAAAGCATTGGTTTCTATGCGGAGCTCCACCAGATTTTGCACTCTCCAACCCCTTATGTGTCTTGTCTGATGGGGGGGGGGGGGAGCATTGCTGGATCAGTAGAAGTACAGG
>BLSH010445704.1:89753-111448 GCA_018402905.1 Glandirana rugosa
TTGTGCAGGCTCGGGTAGGAACACAGACAAATGTGTGTGGATGGAGGAACAGGTAAGTCCAGGTTTTTTTTTTACATTTTCGTGTCGCATGATTTACACCGTCTAGTCTCAATCGGACCACATTTACCTGTGTTCAGGCACCATATACGTCTGTGTGCGACTTGCCCGTAACTGTAGTTTTGTGACATCCCCTTTGGAGTATGAGAATCCAAAGTCATTGTAAAACTGACGAGTTAGGTCTAACTTTTTATTTGTATAAATAATATGTTCCGACATCGATCGGTGTCAGTCCCTCTTGTTACTTCTTGTACCGTTACCAGAGTTTCTTAACAAGACGAAACCGATGTTAACGTTATGTTAATGTAGCCAAAGCAGAACAATTCTTTGAGACCATTGCCATGTTCTTCATTGTTCTCCCTGACTGTGGCTAGCTACAGCCTTGTATAATAAATATGTTTATTTTTCAATCTGGATTGAGCAGTCAAAATGTTACTGAAACCTAAGAGTATGAGGTTTCCCCTACAGTGTTTTGATGTCAATGCCCGTTCAGCGTGTGTCTGCATATACCACGGACTTGTGTCCATTTACACCAGGCTAACTCTGATCTGCCACATTTAGTACGCTGTGCTTTTACATTTTTTTTTTGGACCTGAATGGACAAGGAGGTAGGTGTGTGTAAACAGACACAAGGATGGGCTCGGACGTGTTCGGAACCAAGAGTGCCCGAGCCCGCAGGAAGTGAACCCTGCTCTACGCTAATCACAGGCACTGAGACATTTCCCCAATGTGTGGCCGCAGCGTTCATGGAATGTCTCACTGGCTGTGATTAGCATAGCGCAGGGTTCACTTCCTGTGGGCTCGGGCACTCTTGGTTCCGAACACATCTGAGCCCATTCTTACTCCCTACACCTACATGTGGCAGACCTAATTGGAAAGGTGGGATGAAAGGTTCTGAAAGGGGAGTGGTTTGGTGTGTGGCAAAAATTCAGCTCAGCTGTGTGATTTTACTGCCCCCCCTTTCCCCCAAACACAAGTGTAAAGTAGCATCTTACTGTGTTCTTATGATGATCATCATTATGTTGATCACAGCACAGCAGGTTATCTATGGCTCTCAGTGTCACATTGCTGTTGGATGCTGAATTTACCTTATGGCTGGCTGTACTATGTGTTACAAAGTATAACACAATCAGCATCCAACAGCCATGTGACACTGAGAGCCATAGATAACCTGCTGTGCTGTGATCATCATAAGAACACAGCAGGGAGTCTGAGGACTGCACTTTCCTGAGTAGCCTATGTGATCTGTGTGTATGTCAGGCACACAGTGGGCAGCCGGAACTATATTCTGTGTAGATGTGTGTAGGTGCAGAGGAGAGCAGCATTGTGTGCCTGCGCCCGAAAATGGCAAAAAAGTCCCCTTCTGCTCTCACCTCCTGGGCCCCTCTGCTGACCTGAGGGGGCCCGGGAAATGACTATATTCCCTGGCAATCAAGTGGGTGTGGGGCTGTGAATAATAAAGTCCTTTTTTTTATATATATATAGAATTGAACTGTAAAGCTACCGGGCCCCCCTGTGGAGTTTATGGAGCCCGGGCCCGGTACACTAGGGCTGGCTGTACTGCCTTATCAGCGGCCCTGGAGGTATGTACAATCTATAGATGATACACCATTATGGACTCACTTCCTAGATTCATTTTTCATGTGAAATTTTCTTTTCTCACACGGTAACCCCGTATTCAATGTTTTTACAGCAGCTTTCATACAAGGCACTTCTATAGCAATGTAGTATCCATAAATCTTTTCACCTTATGTAGTGCTGCCCTCTTGAGGGTCGCAAGAAGTATCAATACCCCTCTGGTTTCCCTGACCCGGTGGGTCCTCTGCCAACTCTGACACACTGGGTTCAAACATTACTGATTTCCCTTTAAGTAGTTATGACAGCAATGAGGTACACCAAATTGAGTTGAATTAATATTGTTTACTCAAAAGATATAGCAGGAACAGGCTCAAAGCATAAACTTGAAATTCAATCCTAATGGCAGGATTACGTGCACAAATATTACTGGTAAAACAATAACTATTACACTTTAATCAGAAATAACACTTAATGTATACTACTTTTCTTAGACTCCATAAGTACAGATACTGTCATTGTAAGTGGGACACAGGAGAGTAGAGGAATGACTTCTGCTAGTTTATGACCACTCTCTAGTGCTCACTCACATAGAACAGCAAAATGACAGACCAGTACAACTCCAGCAAACAGTAATTACAGCATTATTCAACCTGCTCTTATAGAGAATTCTTTGGTGAATTGCAGCTTTGAAAATTTCAATAAAGCGTTGCACTCCTAAGTGGGGAGAGAAGTGGAAGTAGTCCAGTTTTACTGCTTGTCAGTTTAAAAGGTCTTCAGCTAGCTTTCCAGTATTTTAATTGTATGCAAAGAGTATTGGTGGATTGAAAAATAGTTAATCCAAAGGGATGAAACAAGATCAGAGGATTGCTTCCTTGTTGCATTATGAATTGAAAAGAAACTTCACAGTGATCACTGACTTAGCAAGATTAACTTCGTGGAACTACAAACAGCAGCAAACCAATGAATAGAATGGATGTCTGTGTACAGCATCCAAGCGTAGTGTGCAGCAGATCTTTAAATCAGGAATAATGACAAATGTAAAGAAACAAGGATGTCTATACACAGTGTCTGTTAAACTGGGTTTTCACCCACTCACCACACTGGAACAAAGGATGTAGATGGTGATATGGATGATGATGATGATCTCTCCAGTATATAGCTCAAGGGATGGTCTCCAGCCTCCGCGTCCCTCACGGATCTGTCACCCCTGCAGGGTGGATGGAACAGGAACGGCCCTAAGAGTAGTCACGTTGTCTGCTGGTGTTCCTCCAAGCATTTGGTTGATAATTCTGTAAAAGCAGGCCTCAATCACTGCATCGCTCATCAACTGATTCCATTCACACAGATCCACGCCGGTCCCGAGAGAGCACGTCAGTCCCAAAGCCTAGAGTCTTATAGTCTCTCCCAGAAAGCTCTTCTCCTCCCAGAAATCTCTTCTCTTCCATCAGCCCGTTGGTAATTGTAGTTTCCACTCAGTACAGCCAGAGGGTGAATTCTTTCAAACAAACTATATATCCCAAGATGCCCCGCTCTCTTCCAAACATAAGAGTCACAAGTCAGCTGACTGAAACACTAGGGGGAAGCGGCAGCCTTATAATTAACACAAAGAGCGTCTCTGATAGCAGGAAATGTGAACATCTAGCTCCCGGCTACACTTATAAAATTGGTTAAAGGTCTATGTCTGCTCATATTTATTTTCATTACACTTCCACCTGGAAATATATACCAGGAGGTCTTATTCAACACCAATCAACATTTGCTTTTCACTACTCTTGTCAACTCTATATATATATATATATATATAATTCTTGGATGGTCACTTTGGGATTTTCCTAATTATTTCTTTTTAGGCCCCTGTGTCTGTTTTTATGGAGTTTTTGTGATTTTCCACAGTTTTTGGAGACCCTGTTGTCCATTTTCCATGTGACATCTGGGACTCGTCAGTGATTGGCCATTTTCCCCTTCCTCACAACACCTGGAGGGGACAATGTGGACCAGCTGGTATTTCCCTTTTGCCTGCCCCTGTTGCCATGCCTGTGAGGGTTATATCATTAAGTGTACCATGGGGACTTCTATTCAGTATGGATTGGTTTGGATTGTAGGTATATATTTTCTGTATTTGTTTTCCTTCAACAGGCATGTGTTCTGTTTTTTTTGGTTTTGTTTTTTTTCTTTTTCTCTCTTCTTCTAATGATCTGGTCTCTGCTTTCAGATATATAAGTGTGTAATTTCTCCTAAAGAAGTGAGTGCTGTCTCATGAAACGCGTCGAGATATACTATACAAGCATCTTTATTTCCATGGACCACCAGTCATATTGTTATATATGCAACTATGTATTTTCCATGTACATTCTTGTCTTAAATGTCCTAATATTTTAAATATGTAAGTTTTTTTAAGCTAATTTTTGGAACAAAATTATATTTTTAGTAACCCTATGTGTTTCTCAAAGTCCCCTGGGCACTCTCATTCTGTATTTGTGTATTCTAACAGGGACTGAGACACATTCATTGCTTACACATACTAACCACTATATGTGACTAATTGATAGACGAAGAACTTGTTTCCATATGAGACATAAGATAAGCTAGAAAGCTATGCTCAACCTACAATAAGCAATGCTGAGATATCTATGATGTGGTATTAGGACAGCGTGAAGGGCAGGTGGGCAGTGTTAATTTTGATGTCAAATTTTGATTTAGTTTTAGTCATAGTCTTTTGACTAAAATGCCATTTTAGTTTTAGTTGTATTTTAGTCATCTCAATTGTTTTAGTTTTAGTCGTATTTTAGTCAACTAAAATAGTATTAATTTTGTCTATGAAAATATTTTGGTCGACAAAACTAACACTGCAGGTGGGACAACAAATTTATTTAACCCAAAATAGAAAAATTAGATTTGGTTGCGTGCTAGCGTTTCCTTTGGCATACAGGTTTTTTTTCTTGATAATCATTGAACATGTTCCGCTTGTCAGATATTTGCTCCCTTTAGGCATGCTATGGTTTCCAATGAAAAGGTCAAATATTATCTTTATTTCTTGTTCCAGACTGCCACCTACCTACCTGACTGACGCACTAACTTGTTTCTGTATGGACATCTTCACGGATCCAGTGACCCTTCCATGTGGACATAGCTACTGTACGGCCTGCATTACCAAAACATGGGAGAACCAGCATGAGAGAGAAGCGTCTTGTCCTGTGTGCCAAAGACCATACCTGAACAAGCCTGAGCTTAATAGGAACTTCAGATTGTGTGAATTAGTGGAAGCTCATCAACTTCATCAAGAAGATGCTTCCCATAACACCAAATAATACATTGCTAATATAGAAAATCATGTAGAGTATATGAAGATTAATATCACTTCCTGCAATTATAAAAAAAAAGTCTCTACTTTTGAAAAAGAAATTAGAGTATATTTTTGTGAGTGAATATGAATTTTATTTGATTTGTTTAAAGTAAACCTCCACCTCTGAATTCAGACTACGTTTTTCACCAATCAATAGAATTTTCTGCACCATTCACTTCTAACTGTGCCAGATATCCAAATCCCAGGTGCTGTGAATTTCGCTAAAAGCTTCTGCTTTGCTGTCGGGATTTGATAAATTTGCTGAACGTTCATTTATATTTTCGTATGATTCTTCAGGGTATAGGTAGCCTGCTGCCAGCCTACGTAGTAAGTGTTCCTAATCTTAGAATGTTACTGATCATGCTTCAGCAGGCCATGCTGGAAGAGTTAAAGTGATTGTAAAGCTCTTTTTTTTTTTTTTTTAAATAACAAACATGTCATACTTACCTCCTTTGTGCAATGGGTTTTGCACAGAGTGGCCCCGATCCTCCTCTTCTGGGGTTCCTCAGCAGCGCTCCTGGCCCCTCCCCGCATCAAGTGCCCCCACTGGGAAGTGCTCTCCGTGGGGGCACCTGTGGGGGCTTGGGTTGCCACCTTTTCTTCAAGTCGAACCCGAACACTTTAGTGGTGCACAACAATTTTATTTATAGTATAAACTATACATATATTTTGCAATTAAATAACATTTCTAATCATGTGAAGTATAATCACAAGTTCCCCTTTTACATCTGAACTTGCAGCGTTCCCTGTAAGGGGGACTCGGCAGACTCTGATGTAAGGGAGAACTCTGGGAACTCTAACATAAGGGATGCTCTGGGAGGACACTGAGAACTCTGATGTATGGAGAGGGCTCTCATGTAATGGGGGACACTGTGGCCTCTGGTATAAAGGGGGGCTCTGATATAAGGGGTGCTCTGAGAATCCTGATTTACCTTCGTGTACTCACTCAGAGGCAGGAGAGAGAAGAGGGCAGACTTCAGTCACAGACAGGGATGGATGGTGAGCTCCCTCACTCCATGGCAGTTAGCACCTCTCATCCTGATGTATCTGAGGTTGCTGGACTTCAAATTTCCAACCCCCACTTTCCTTTTCTGAGGCCCAGCACTGTTGATTGGAGTGTGGAGTGCAGACACAGAGGGGTAGGAGCGGGAGGAAGAGGAGTAGATCGAGCCCTCTCTCCTCTCCCATCTGTGTGTGTGTGGGGGAGGGGGGAATATTAGTGCTGGCTTTGGGCAATGTGTAAGACACTCTTGGCTTACACAACTGCAGCCAGCAACCATGCTGGGAGGCCATAGTATGGTCCGAATAATGTGTCCGGGTCTCAGGAGGCCTGAAACCCGGACACATGATTCCAAACCCGAACTGTCCAGGTAAATCCCGGACAGGTGGCAACCCTAGTGGGGGCACGCTGCCGGGTCCTGCTGCTGCATTCATTCACACAGACAGCAAGACTTGGCCCCGGCTCCTGCGTCATTGGATTTGATTGACAGCAGTGGGAGCCAATGGCTGCGCTGCAATCAATCTAACCAATGAGGACCCGAGACACCGGCTGGAGTGGGTGTGCTTATCCCAGGCGCTGGAAAGACAGGGTTCAGGCAAGTAAAAGGGGGGCTCTGGGGGGGTTGCTACACTAGAGGAGGTTTTTCATCTTAATGCATAGAATGCATTAAAGGTGAAAAACCCAGACGGTTTACAACCCCTTTAATAGTTTGGTTATGAATATTTAACCACTTGCCAACCGCCCGCTGCAGCGTGACGGAGACAAAGTGGCTCATTATCGCAAACGGCCGCGATAACTAGTATTGTGAGCGCGCGCGCTCTCTGTGTTCCAGGGGGGCCAGGGAGCGGGTAGGGTGGACCCGATTGCTGCTGGCTACCCACGATGGCCCCCCCGCAGTGAAAGAATGGAGGTCCATGTATGTAAACACGGATATTTTTTTGGATTTGTATTTTAGCAAAAAGTAAGAAAAATAGTTTTTCTTTGCAAAATTGTCGCTCTTTTTTTTGTTTATAGCGGCGATCAGAAATGACACAGAGGGGATCAAATACCACCAAAAGACAGCTCTATTTGTGGGAAAAAAAGGACACAAATTTCATTTGGATACAACGTCATACGACCGCGCAATTGTCAGTTAAAGTGACGCAGTTATGAATCGCAAAAAGTGCTCTGGTCCTAAAGGGTGAAATCCTTCCGGGGCTGAAGTGGGTTGTAAAGGCAGAAGGTTTTTTTATCTTAATGCATTCTATGCATTAGGATAAAAAGCCTTCTGTGTGTAGCAGCCCCCCTAATACATACCCGAGCCCCATCTCTATCCAGTGATGTCCACGAGTGCCTCGGCCATCCGGACCTCTCCCTCCTGATTGGCTGAAACACAACAGCAACACCATTGGCTTCCGCGGCTGTCAATCAAAGTCAGCCAATCAGGAGAGAAAGGGGTGAGGCTGAACGGCAGCTCCATGTCTGAATGGACACACGGAGCTGCAGCTCGGCTCGGGTGCCCCCATAGCTATCTAATTGCTGAGGGGGCACTAAACTGGAGGATGGGGCCAGGAGCAGAGAAAAGGGACCCAAGAAGAGGAGGATCCAGGCTGCCCTGTGCAAACCAACTGCATAGAGCAGGTAAGTATAACATGTTTGTTTTATTTTTTTTTAAAAAAGCAAGACTTTACAATCACTTTCACAACTCTACCAAATGCCGGAAGTCTGGACTTGGTGATGTGTGCTGGGGAGGTATTAAAGTTCACCTTTTACATGAACTATGTAGGTAAGGGGTCCCAGCAGTTTAACCACTTCAGCTCCGGAAGGTTTTACCCCTTCATGACCAGAGCATTTTTTGCTATTTATACTGTGCTACTTTGCTGGCAATTGTGCGGTCATGCACCACTGTACCCAAATGAAATTTATATCATTTTTTTCACACAATTATAGATTTTTTTTGGTGGTATTTGATCACTATTGTTTTTATTATTATTATTACATAAACAAAAAAAGACAGAACAAAACTATATTTTCTACTTTCTGCTATAAAACATATCCAATAAAATCAAATGTCTTCATAAATTTAGGCCAAAATGTATTCTACTACATATCTTTGGTTAACCAAAATCCCAACAAGTGTATATTAATTGGTTTGTGTGAAAGTTATAGCATCTACAAACAATTGTACTGTATATACATGCTGGAATTTATGCAGCTTTTAAAGCAGAAGTAAACCCATCGATTTAACAGTTTCAAAAAATCAGTTACATTCCCGGCATGCCAGGATGCTGTCACCTTGGTTGTGCTCTCAAACGAACTGTCAAACCATCCAATGGCTGGTGTCATAACTGATCACATGTGCAGCATCATGGTAGTTGAAGATTAAACAGGGGCCAAGATGGCAGCTTCCTTTGCTGAAAAAGATAGGAGGGTTTATTTCTACTTTATGCAGCTCTGACTTTCTGACTGCCTATCACATTTCTTGAGACACTAAAATGACAGGACAGTACAAATACCCCCAAAAATGACCCTCTTTTGGAAAGTAGACACCCGAGGTATTTGCTGAGAGAGTTGTTGAGCCCATGGAAGATTTTATTTTTTGCCACAAGCGTTTGGAAAATGACGAAAAAAAAATGTACACAAAGTTGTCACTTTAATTAGATATTTTTCACACATGCCATGGGTATATGTGGAATTACACCCCAAAATACATTCTGCTACTTCTCCCAAGTAGGAGGATAACATATGTGAGAGACTTTTTAATAGCCTAGCCATGTACAGGTGCCCAAAAACCAATGAGTACCTTCAGGCTTTCAAGGGGTGTTAAGAAGGCATTGGATTTCCTAAATACCTTTCACATTTTCAGAGGCCCTAAAATGCCAGGACAGCATAAACTTCCCCCAAATTATCCCTTTTCCCTTTTTCAAAAGTAGACACCCCAAGGTATTTGCTGAGAGGCATGTTGAGTCTTTGGAAGATCTTATTTTTTTCCACAAGTTTTTTGAAAAAGACAAAAAAACTTTTTTTTCCCACAAAGTTGTTACTTTACTGAGATATTTCTCACACAAGTCATGGGTATACGTGACATTACACCCTAAAACACATTCTGTTACTCCTGAGTATGAGGATACCACATGTGTGAGACTTTGTGGGAGCCTAGCAGCATATGGGAGCCCAAAACCAATGACCACCTTCTATAGACACTTTTTTGTACCAGTGTCAAACTCTGTAGGAAACTAAATATGGCTTCATCATTTGGTCGTTGAAGTCTACACCCACCATATTTAGATTATAGTCATGGACGCAGAGAGGCTTTTCAACAACACTAGACATCGTGCCAATTTAGACTGTCCTTCAATCTGCAAGCAGGCTTTCTCCCCTTACTAAGGGGGGTGCTAATGGGCTTTTGGGGGAAGTCTCTGCAATTAGGTTGCATGGTGCCAGAGCAGCCAATTTTTTAAGGAACAAATGTTTAAAAAGTGGCACGCTTGCATAGAAGTTGTCCTTGTACAAATGGTACCCCAGAACAAGGGTGGCAACAAGTCCCACACTATCTTACCACTGCTCCCCATGTAGTCTGGGCATCGGGGGGGGCTCCACTTGACTGTTTTTTCTCTCCTAAAATTCTAAATTCAGCTGCAGCTGATTTCAGGGATGTTTTGACTGGCATGCTGTCAGGAGAGATGTCCAAGTATACAGCTGAGGTAGTGACTGCAGACAGGTGGCGCCCAAGGTAAGTAGCAGGTATCAAGCTGAGCAGACGTCAGAGGGGTCGTCAGTTCAAAGCCAAGGTCAGGTACTGGATGTAGATGGAGGTAATTGTAGTCAGGAGGATAGCCAGAATCATACACAGGAGAGTAGAGAGAACAACTTCACTAAATAGGTGGGTATCAAACCAGGAGACAAGCAGAGGTCCATTCCAGGGGTCAGCCAAGTCAGTAACAGGAATCACAAATGTAAGGTATCACAGGAACAAATGCAGTGGAGAGTCAAAGATCAACCAACAATCACATAAGGCAGTTAGCTTCCTTATAAAGGCCATTTGGGCCCTTATAAAGACCAATCCAGGCTGAGAGCGTGCGTCAGTGTGTATTTGTGTGTGTCCTTGAGCATCCGTCATGCACCAGGGCGCATTCCTGCAGCCATGTAAGGTATTGGTAGGAATGCCAATGTGGGCCTCTTCTGTGGCCTGCATCCTGACACAGGGTCACCCTGGGGATGACAGAGTTTATTGTCGCTAAAGTGCATAAACGCACATTTATATATATATTATATCTTTTCCTAGCCAATATCATTGCAATTCTTTCTTTTTTGTAATGTTCATGTTAAGGGTTAGGTCCAAAAAGGTTTGCATTTGGAAAACGTGATAGGTTTCCAATTAATTGGCCTGGCAAGGTATGAATTTGGGTTGGCAGCAATGTACTCTAGGGCATAAACATTACTTTGGTCCACAGTGAAAGACAGCTAAAAAAAGGCCAAGGGACATTGCTAAGTTGGCTGTTTCCACCTCAACCCTGGGCTGGGCTATGAATGGTGGGATAATGGGTGCTGCCAGTTATGGTTTGCAAGCACCTTTGGAAGGCTACTATGGACTCTGCTCGAATTCTTGATGGCTGCTGTTGCATTACTAGTGCTAGCCGCCTCACCAGCTTGTACTGCACTGCTGGTGCTCACCACCTCACCATGATATACTGCACTGATGGTATCTAAAAGGCCAGGATTTAGTACACTGCTGGTGCTTGACAGATCAGCAAAAAGTAGTGCAGGGCTAGTACTTCTGCCCTGCTGCATGTGATCAGTATTATGTCATCTTAGCAGGGACCTCTTCTCCATCATCTGAACTATCTGTCAGGGTGCCGCTGCTTTCTACAGGTTTGTATTCTGAGCCTGATTCTGACAGTGAGGACTCCCCATCACTCTCAGCTGTCATGCTCAGAATCCTGTACGCTTCCTCACTAGTGTAGATTTTTTTTGACAATTTGGGCATTAACTTTACAGCTACCTAGTGGCGACTATTGGAAAAAGAGCTCCTTGCTAGCAATCAGGGACTGTTTGCTTGCTAGAAATAAAAGAGATGAGTTTTCAGGGATTGCCTAAAGGCAGCCAGAGTAGGAGACAGCCAGACAAACAGAGGCAGAAGTCTTGGAGACCAGCATGGGAGGAGGAGACAAGGGAGCTTGAGAGCAGGAGGTCTTGAGAGAAGCGAAGAGGATGGTTTGGGTGATATTTGGAGACAAGCTTGGTGATGTAGCTCGGGGCACAGTCGTGTATAGCTTTGTATGTTGTTGTATTTTGAATTTAATTCGCTGGCCAATTTGAAGCCAGTAGAGGGATTGGCATAGAGGGGTGGCGGACACTGAATGGTTGGTAAGGTAGATGAGTCTGGCAGCAGCATTCATGATAGACTGAAGAGGGAATAGCCTATGGGAAGGGAGCTGCAATAGACAAGGTGAGAGATAACAAGGAAGTGAATGAGGAGCGTGGTAGTTAAAAAGGGGCATATTTAAGAAATGTTACGGAGGTGAAGCTTCAAGCTACAAGCTTTTGACAGGGATTGGATTTAGGGCCAAAAGGACAGGTCAAAGTCCAGGATTACACCTAGGACCCTGATGTAAAGGGAGGGACTAATAGTTGTATTATTGATCTTGTCATGGAGGAGGGCGCAAGTAGGGGGGGGGGGATATTGCCAGCTCAGTTTAAGATAAATTTAGTTTAAAGTGGCCCTAAATCCTTGAGTTTTTTTACCTTAATGCATTCAATGCATTAAGGTAAAAAACCTTCTGTGTCACAGACTCCCGCTTGACCCCCTCCCCTTATATTTACCTGAGCCCCTTTGCCATCCAGCGCTGTGCATGAGAGCTTCGGCTCTCCTGGCTTTGTCCCTCTTCCCTGGGCAGATCGATAGCAGCTCCAGCCAATCAACTCCAGTGTGGGGCGAGGCTGTCTGTGTCGGTGGGCACAGCGGCGGGTCTCGCGCGAGTGCACCCATGGGAATCAGGCTTCCTATTGGGGGCACCAGCAAGAGAGGAGAAGCCAGAAGCGCTAGAAGGGGACCCAAAAAAAGGAGGATTGGGGCAGCTCTGTGCAAGTCTATTGCACAGAGCAGGTAAGTATAGGCATGTTTGTTATTAAAAAAAAAGAAAATGTTTCCTTTTTAAAAACTTTAAGGAAGTGGTGCGACATCAATGCTGATATGTTAGTTAGTAATGCAAGAGGAGACTAAAGGGGAGAGGGGAGGAGTAGAGAGATAGATTTTGGTTTAATCAACATACAGGTGGTATTGGAAGCTGTGGGAGGTTATCAAGTGACCAAGAGAGGAGGTGTAGGTCAAGAAGAGAAGGGGTCCAAGAACAGAGCCTTGTGGGACCCCTACAGAAAGAAGAAGTGGAGAGGAGGAGGCAGGTATAGGCAACACTGAAGGAGCACTGTGATAGAACCAGGATAGAGCAGAATGTTGGAGACTAAGGTAATGGAGTTTATTGAGGAGTGGGTGGTCAACAGTATGAAAGGCTGCAGAGAGGTCTAGTAGTAGGAGTATGGAAGAGTGCCCATTGGTTTTAGCAGTTAGTAAATTATTAGTGTAGCCATGGCCCAACCCCTAGAGGCCTAATGGTGACCTCCAGAGTCAGGGAGAGCTGACATACATCTTCACAGTGTGGGTTACTAGGCATAGTGGGTGTAGTACAGATAGAATAAGTTGGGCGCCAGTCACTTTGTAAATGCAAAAAGAGATTTATTGTCTCTTAACAAAACTGGGAAGAGAAGGTTAAGGCCCAGGCACTCTTAGGCAGATGCAAAAACACTTGGCAGACTCAGAGACAAAAATAGGAATAGAAGGACAGCTATACAGTACAAGGGCCTTTACGTTGGATTGCAGCAAATTGTATTTGTAGACTGCTGTCTCCTGTAGCTACTGAACTTGCAAACTTCAATGTAGATCACAACTCAAAGTATCCCATTGTAGATCCTCTCACTGAGCTCACAATCTCTCACTAGACTCTTCAGATCCCAGCCGCCAATGGATCCCTTGAGCTCCTCCACAACTAATCCGCTGTGGCCTCCAAGTATCACCCACACTGTCCCGCTGGGTCCATGACTTGGCTCTACAGCTAACTAGCTGAATCCTCTGCGAGCATCAACCACGCTGGCCTGCTGGTTCCCTGGCTTGACTCTGCTGAAGCTTTCCCAACTTCTTCACCATCCCCGGCTAGTGAAAAAGGCTGCTCTGGTACTTTTTCAGACTTCACAAAACCTGGCCTCTGATAACAGGAGATGGTCCCTTGCTGGCAACTATGTCCCCTTTACCTCTAGCTCTGGTTCTCACTTGCCTCTGGTGACAGGAGTGGTCATCTCTTATGGCAACTACTTTCCTTCACCTATGGCAACAACTTGGTTCTCCGTCCGGCAGAACCAATGCAACTTGGTTGGGCTCCAAGCCTGAAACCCCAACCCCGCGCTGCTTGCTTCCAAACTGGATAGGCCTCAGACCGCCTAGCAGCCAGGTACTCCTGGATAGGCCTCAGGCTTCTGGCCTAGCAGCCGGGAGCTTTTCAACCCATGTCCACCTAGACAGCTGTTGTCATGCACCTGGTGGTGGAGTCTGGTTTATGCATGTAGCAACCATTCTTATGACCCTGATTCGAGAACCCCTTGTAGTGGAGACAGGTGGTTCGGGAGTGCAGGATGGCACAAGGGCTTGGCTGAATCACAGGTGCAAGCATGGAGGAGTCCTTCCTGGCCTTGTGCTGAGTTGGTAGAATGGTGGTAAGTATAAACGGTGTGACAAAGTATTGCAACGCCATTTTATTCTCTAGGGTGTTTGAAAAAAAAAATATTATGTTTAGGGGTTCTAAGTAATTTTCTAGCAAAAATAAAAAGTGAATTTAACTTGTAAACAAATCTCAAAAAGAGGCTCGGTCCTTAAGTGGTTAAATATCTACTTCCTCACTTCTTCATTGTAAGTTCTATTATCTAATATGGACCTCTGTGTAACTTAAAAAATTAAATGTTACAATACATAGATACATAAATGTAAATCTTCCTCTGATAATGGATGTCAATGAGATAATTTAGCTATGCATCATCTCATATCAGCACTATAATATCCACGCATCACATCCAATCACTCATATCATATCCTACCCATCACCCCAAAGGTACCTATACCTATGGATCACCCCACACAGAGCTGTATAATATAACACCATGATCACCCTATATAGAAGTATACAATATATAAAACTCATTGCTGCTTTTTTTAATGTACACTTCTGATCACCCCATACAGAACTATTCAAGATACCTTTCTAATTAACGCATATAAAGCTATTCACTGTACCCTCCTGATCACCCCTTATAGAGTCCATCATTGTACTCTCCTGATTACCCCAAAAGACCCCTTTAACCCTGGATCTATTTTCAGGAGCTGCGGTGCTAAAAATAGTGCCTGTACAGCGCCTGAAACCCCCCCCATTCTCCCCAGTGTGGGCGGTACGCTTGCAGGACGAGAAAAAAAGTCCTGTAAGCCGCATCTTTGTGGCGGTGCAGTGAACGGTATATACACCACTCCTCCACTGCCCCCTTCGTTGAAATCAATGGACGGTGCTTCCAAAGTGGCTGTACACCGCCTCGGAAGTGCCAAGCAGTGGCACTTTTAACCCCTTGTTAACCCCTTCTTGGGGGTTAAAAGTGCCGTGCTCCCGCCTGCATAGTGGCACCATAGTACTGCTATAATAGCGGTAAAACCGTTGCTAATTAGCGACGCTTTGCTGCTACTGCCCCTACCTGTCCCAGTGTGAAAGTCACTTACGATCTCATCATTAGACCATTCTGATCACCCCTTATAGATCTAATCATTGCACCTCCTGATCACCCCATATAAATCCACTAAGGGCCGGTTCACACTTACGCGGCGCGATGCGGTGCGACTTGCCAAGGCGAAGCAAGTCGCCCCGCTCGAGGCGATCTCAACGCGGCTTGTGAGGAGACTTCTATCATAGAAGTCAATGTAAGCCGCGCTGAGATCGCCCTGAAAATAGTGCAGGAACCATTTTTCTAAGGCGGAGCGAAGCGATTCGCTCCTATTAGAATGGTTTCATTGCACAGCATTGAGGTGAATTGAGTCGCCTGACAATTCGCCTAGATGTGAATGGGCCGCGAAGTCGCGCCGCGTAAGTGTGAACCAGCCCTTATTGTACCCTTCTCTTTCCATATAGAGCTTTCCTTATCTTACCTTCTTGATCACCCTACATAGATCCAATTTTTGCACCCTCCTGATCACCCTGTATAGATCTATACATTGCACTCTTCTGATCAGGCATGAATATCTATACATGATTGCACACTCCTATTACCCCACAAAGTGTGTGAACTTTCAGCATCACTTTGGCTGTGTCAGGATGCAGTAGACCTTAGAAGAATGTAGACCCCCCCCCCCCCCATACCCCCAGCTGAGACCTACGAGAAGCATTGAATGCTGACACCCTACTTTCACTGGAAGGGGCTTGAAAATCCCACCATTCGCCACAGGCTTGCAAGTGCAAATAAAAGTTCCTTCTCCGTGCTGGGGAGAAGCGGAGACATCTGGGGTCAGGACGGGTACAGAAGAAGGACGGGGGATGAGATGGGGGGAGTCTGGAAAGTCGTAGACCCAAAGTGCAGGAGAAGAGGAGGAATGCGGCCAGATGATCGGCGTCCACTGTCATAAGTCAGGAAGGGAGGAATAATCGATGCTGTTTGATCGGTGGGGTGTGGAGACACATTTATTAAGCGATGTGTGGCTGTGAGAGTGTCCCCGACGAGGAAGTAGCCTGATCTGTGCTGATTTTCACCATAAGCTTGCAATCTCTTCCTCCCCTCCTTTGTCAGCACTTCACCTGCGCCCCCCTCCTCCTTCCAGCAAATTGTACCGTCCAGCCCAGGGCATCCATCCTTGTACCGGCCCGGCCGTTCTTATAGACGGTACAGCCAGCGGTGCTCAGCCTCAAAGTAATGGCTGCACGGCTCGTGCAGCCCTTACTCTGACAAGCAGTCTGTCACTGAACCAGCCCACTGAGCCATCGGCCCACCGGGACACTCCCGGTAGTCCCGACGGCCAGTACAGGCCTGGGTACAGGCTGGGTCAGCAACAGGCAGGCAGTGTGGTACAGAAGGAGCAGGCAGAGAGAGTAGTCAGGTGCAGACAGGTTCATCAACAGGCGGGCAGCGAGGTACACATGGAGCAGGCAGAACAGTGGTCGTGGACAAGCCGAGGTCGGTAATGACAGAAAGCAGGGATAATCAGAAGACAAGCCGGGGTCACAGAAACAGGAACTCTCATATACAGATCACTGGGGACTTGGGACACGCTGTAGAATGAGCAGCATTGGTTACATGGTGCTGTCCAGTTTAAATGCGCTGTTTGGCGCCACGGCCGTCGCGCATGCGCGTGCGCACCTACTGCATGCGCACGCACCTGCGTACACGCACGCTCCTGCGCGCGCCTGTGCAAAGGAACGGCCGTTGTGCACGGATCTTCAGACTGTGTTTCCTGACAGCTGTCCAGGTGGCACAGAACCACGATCACCTGACTCCTCCCGAATAAATAGGCTCTCCCAGCAGGCTAAGGGGCCAAAGAAAACCCCTGCCAATTGACTAAGACAACCTATCCACTCATAGACTGAATTCACTATGCCCTTGTCGTTCTAATGTCACAGGCAACCCAGTGACAGAAGAGAGAGGTGCATCTAATCCAGATTGGATGGTGGATCCCCTAACAATCAGCCAGGCTAGTTACCTCCTAGTAAACTAAATTTTTTAGCAACCCTGCCTAACACCAGGGTGCTACATCAGTAAGTTTTAGTAGGGCGGTTTCTCTGGAGTACTACAGTATTGGGGATTCTAGTATAGGTCTCACCATGACCAGGATATGGACCCGGACAGACACAATATTAGTAATGGAGGTGATCAGCGACTTATAGTATGGCTATGATATG
The DNA here is from genome assembly GCA_018402905.1 of Glandirana rugosa. Lineage (NCBI taxonomy): Eukaryota > Metazoa > Chordata > Amphibia > Anura > Ranidae > Glandirana > Glandirana rugosa. Next base: position 106,684 of record BLSH010445704.1, read on the forward strand.
GTGATGGGCAATCAGGGACTGGCGATAACTGACACTGGCTGAGAGGGACACTCACTGACTCTAACAGACACTGACATTTCTAATGACACTAATACAGTGATCAGTGATAATACTGTACTAATGACACTGGCTGGGTGAAAGGGAGGATCAGGAGGGCAATCAAAGGGTTAGCTGTGTGCCCAACAAGTGTATGTGTGATCATTTTACACACAGATTGGCTGGCTTTGCTCCCTGATCTTAGCTCTGAACGTTAAGTGAGTATCACAGGACTTTGAAGAAAATTAAAGCCTAGTGTGGTGATTGGATCATTGCATTTTGGGGTATTCTGATTCATTCCTCACCCTCCTTCCCATTTTCTAATATTTGAGAATAAAATGATTTATAGCCCACTTCTATGAAAACTAAAAGATCTCCCTTGTGGGCGAATGGGGCTGGAAAGGCACTGAAAGTGTAACATTAGGGTTGCCACCTCACTGGTATTCACTGGTTTTGAATTATGGGTCTGGGTTTCAGACTGTCTGAAACCCAGGCACACTATTCGGCCTGGGCTGTGGCTCCCAGGCAGGGATGCTGGCTGCAGTTGTCAGCCTAGATGGGTCTGTTACATTCTTCCTCACACTGCCCAGACCCAGCACTGACAGTACCCCAAACCAGTCCCCCCACCCTGCCTGTCTCTGCACGGACTGGAGAGGAGAGAGAGCTGATCTGTTACTCCTCCTCCTGCCCCTCTTCTCCTGTGTCTGCCCACCCTCATTCCAATCCCCAGCAGTGCTGTGCCTTTCTCAGTGCTGTGCAAGGGGACGTGGGTGGGAAGTTTGAATGCCAGCAGCCGCAGCTACAACCTGGATGAAAAATTCTGATGTCTGAGCCTCCGTCCTGGGGTGAGAGAGCTCATCATCCACCCCCTGTCTGTGACTGAATTCTCCCACTTCAGCCCTTTCTCTCTCCTGCCTCTGAGTTAGTACACTAATGTAGGGGGAATTCTGATGTAAGGGGTGCTCTGCGGACCCTGATGTAAAGGGGGCTTTGGTGAGCAGACACCCCCTTACAACAGAGTTCCCCATTACACCAAAGTCCACAGCGCTCCCCTTTACAGTGTAAGTGGAAATTATGCAGACTCAGATGTAAGGGGGAATTCTGTGGATTCAAATGTAAAAACTCTGTGGATTCAAATGTAAAGGGGGAACTCTGCAGACTCTGATGTAAGGGGCAATTCTGTGGATTCAAATGTAATGGAGGAACTCTGCAGACTCTGATGTAAGAGGGGCACTAGGAACCCTAAATAAAGGTGAATGCTGGGAACTATGATGTAAGTGGGGGCTCTGGTTACCTGGAATTCTACATTAAGCACACACTGATACATCAGGTGCTTTGCCCTTTGTACTGTTTTGCAGAATAAGAAAAATGGTTTTAATGAATCCTACACCAGCATGTGCAATTGTATTATGTGACATGCTTGCTCCTATGGAAAGGGAAGAAGAAGCACTTTGCTGACAATCCCAATGCTGGCTTACATCAGGAAAATCCAATAGCAATTTTTCCTGGAAGAGATCTCAAGGAAGGATTAGAGGCAAACGACCCCTTACCATAGGCTGAATTGGGTTTACATTCATTAATGTCTACAGATTCCATTAGAATTTGGTGCAGATATTATTCCACCTTAAAAAACAACATGGCTGGATTGGGTGTGGAACACAGAGGGTGGCTGTTTGAGAGACACATGAGACAGGCCCGGCCCTATGTACAGTATTATTTCCAGTTTCTCTTCTGCTTTGGATCTGCTTAGCATGCAGAACTGGGATATGTAAAAGAGACACAAACAGGTAGGCTGTCCCTCAATATCGCTTAGAAACTGAACTTTGATTTTTGCACAGTCTCACAGTTATCTATATATGTACAGGAATCGGAGTGACATAACACATGCATGGAAGTACTTCTAAAGAGGACCTTTCATTATACCATAAGGTAAGTGTAGCAGTGACTGCACACGTAAGCCTCGTACACACGGGACGATCGTACGTACGATCGCCTCAGATCGTATGTTGGATAATGTAACTTGCATACTGACTGCACTACACAATCGTACGACCACAGAAAGAACGTTCAGGTGCATGTGATTAGCATCCGGCCGTTCCTGACTTCTGAGCATGGGCGTAACGATAGGGGTTGCAGGGGTTGCAATTGCAACCGGGCCCCATGGTCCAGGGGGCCCATGTGCCTCCCTTGTACATCTGAATAGGAGGGATGGCGGGGGTGGCATTTAGAGGACCCAATCTCCTCCATTTTCCTATATCCAGTTTACTTGTCTTCTGCTGTTCCCAGGGCCCCTGTGTGCTTCCCTGGTCCCCCTGGGGCCTGCTGCAGAACGTGTGAAAGGGCCCCACTGCAGTACCGTAATAAAGGGACCCACAATAGGAGTAAAGGGCCCCAAGATCAGTGGGAAGAGGGAAGGGCACTGGCCAGGGGTCAGGGGGCCCTTCATAATTTCTTGCACCGGGGCCCTGAAGGTTCTAGTTACGCCTCTGCTTCTGAGCATGCGTGTTTTGCACAATACAACTTGTTGGACCAACTGCTCTGTACACACGATACAACGGTTGTTGGTACGACCAAGTTTTCTAGTCTGCTCATACAACTCCCCTTGTACGACCGTCGTATGTCGGCTGTTCTAATTGCGCATACGAACAATTGATTTCGCATACAACGGTCGTTCATACGACCTGTTGTATACGATCGTCGTCCCGTGTGTACGAGGCTTAAGGGCTGGACTTTACACTAGTCTGTGCAGGATTTCATATATTTTTACGCTAATTATCAACAGTCGTGCATTTTCATATGCTGCTATTTTCATCAATAGGCTGTATAATGTATGACAACCCACATCAACTCATCACAAATGTGAACTGGCACCATTGAAAAACAATAGCTAACCCATTGTGTGCATAGTGATTGGACCCCAAAATATATAGGGGTTGATTTACTAAAACTGTAGAGCGTAAAATCTGGTGCAGCTCTGCACAGAAACCAAAGAGCTTGCAGGCTTTATTGTCAAAGCTTAAAGTAGAACTACGGGCAAAACTTTTTTTTTTCATTTTGGATAGAGTAAGGGAGGATTATAACTGCTGGCAGATTTTTTTTTTCGCCATCTCTGTCCCATTGTGGAGATTTCCCTTCACTTCCTGTCCGCTAGCCAAACAGGAAGTGAGAGAATATGTCTGCAAATTAAATTATTTTTTTTGGGGGACCCCCGGCTCACCAGAATTAGTGTCCCCATTGGAAGATCTCCCATCTATTACTTTTCTGGGGACAGCCCAAAAATTGGGGTTTTCTTTTTACTTTCACTTTCAATGATAATTGTAAACTGGACAAATAGAGATGGTGAATCTCCTTAACAGGGGCACAGACAGCAATAAAAATTGACAGGGACTTTAATCCCTCTCCACTCTATCCAAAACTTAAAAAAAAAAGCTTTGCCTTTAGTTATACTTTAACCACTTCAGCCCCGGAAGGATTTCACACTTTAGGACCAGAGCACTTTTTGCAATTCGGCACTGCGTCGCTTTAACTGACAATTGCGCAGTCGTGCAACGTTGTACCCGAAAGTCCTTTTTTCCCTACAAATAGAGCTTTCTTTTGGTGGTATTTGATCCCCTCTGCGTCATTTCTGATCGTCGCTATAAGTAAAAAAAAGCGACAATTTTGCAAAGAAAAATGTTTTTCTTATTTTTTGCTAAAACCCAAATCCCCAAAAAAATATAAAAAAACATATTTTTTCGTGGGTTTTGGTTGATTTATATTCTTCCTCGTATTTTTGGTTAAAAAAATTGCAATTGGCGTTTATTGATTGGTTTGCGCAAAAGTTGCCACGTTTACGGATGCTGAGAATTCATTTCTGTGGTATTTATTTTTTAAAATTTTTTATTACTAATGGCGGCGATCTGTGATTTTTAGCAGTACTGCGATATTGCAGCGGACATGTTGGACCATTTTGACTTTTTTGGGACCATTGGCATTTATGCAGTGATCAGTGCTATAAAAATGCACTGATTACTGTGTAAATGCCATTGGCAGTGAAGGGGTTAACCTGGATGGGGGCGCTCTAAGGGTTAACTGTGTTCCCTCAGTGTGTTCTAACTGTATGGGGGCTGGGCTGGCAGGGGGAGAGGAATGATCACGGCTTCCATATACAGGAAGCCTGTGATCACAGTCCTTCCCCCTCTGTCAGAACGGAGATCCATGTTTACTTACACGAACCTCCGTTCTTTCACTGCGGGGAGGGGCATCGCAGGTAGCCGGCGGCAATCAAGTCTGCCCTACCCTCTCCCCGCCCCACACAGTAAGCGTGCGAGCGCGCCTCTGGTGGTGCACGCATGCTCACAATGCTAGTTATCGTGCTCGCCGTCAGGTGACGGCGGTTTGCGATAACGAGCCACCTTGCCGCCATCACGCTGCGGCAGGCGGACGGCAAGTGGTTAACCACTTAACCACTGGGCACAAACCCCCTTAACAACCAGACCAATTTTCAGCTTTCAGTGCTCTCACACTTTGAATGACAATTACTCAGTCATGCAACACTGTACCCATATGAATTTGGGTCCTTTTTTCATACAAATATAGCTTTCTTTTGGTGGTATTTAATCATTACTGGGTTTTTTTTTTTTTTGCGCTATAAATGAAAAAAGACTGAAAGTTTGGTAAAAAAAAAAAAACACATTTTTCTTTGTTTCTGTAATAAAATTTTCCAAATTAGTAATTTTTCTTCATACAT